>JBBPLQ010000283.1:0-30525 GCA_038089855.1 Royoungia palumana
GGGCTTCTATTTCCCAATCTTCCAATGCTGCTGTAGCAAGGAGTAGATGAACGGTTTCAAACCTGGTTACTGGCGAAAAGGTTTCTTCATAGTCAATACCAAAGACTTGTGTGAAGCCTTTTGTGACAAAGCGGGATTTATTTCTGCCATCACTTTTGACTGCAAATACCCATCTTCCCTGGACGGGTTTACGACCTTTAGGTAGATCAACTAGTTTCCAGACATTTCGGTCTATAAGAGATTTGTATTCATCATTCATAGCGTCTCTCCATGCTTTCTGATCTATGTCAGATAGCTTGAGGATATCACAATAGTTTTTTAGTGTGGTAATCGTGATAGCTTGTAAAAAATGATGTCTCAACCATTGGTTTGAGTACATCTCTCCCATAGGTTCCTCATTTGAAGTCTCCGCAACATCTTGTTGCATAGGCTCTTCCTGAATCGTGTCTTGACCTCTTTGGATATCTCTCTCTATTTCTAGAGGTGGCCTATGGCCATAAGCGTTATCTGGCAACACTCACTCGACCCTGATCCTGGTGGATCTCCTTTCGTTGGCAGGTGCTCTAATATTAGCTCTCTGCCTAAAGGTAGGATGATGCTGATGTGGTAGCACCTTGAACTCTGTCATAGGTTCTCTATGTTGCACAGGTGCTTGCCAGTCTGCTGGCCTAAGAGGTCATATCTCCTTATATTCGTAATCAGGGAGATGATAGTGCTTGTGTTGTGGCATATCATCTATATCTCTCCATCTGTTCTGTTCATCTTTGAACCTTCCTGATTGGATAGGTCTCTTCCAGTTGGAAGGTCCAGGTTGAGGAGATGGGAATCTCAGTTCTGGAGACAGTACGGTTGGAGTATGATTATTAATTGGTTCTGGAGACAACGATGGGAAGTGTAAAGATGATGAGGAAGGTGAATCTGTGCATTCTTTCCCCTTAATTCTACTTGGATATGATAGATTGTATAGTTCCGATCCAAGTGGGGATAAGGATCCTTCAGATTTGTGTGAAGAAGGAGTGGATTCAGGTTGTTCGGAAGTAGTTAGCCATGATGATCTCGACAACGTAGACATATGGTCATCACGGGTTAATCTAGTATTGAAGTTTCGTGGGTTGATATTTATGTATCGATTACGGGGGAGTGGTTCTGGTATTTCTTCCCTGATTGGTGTAGGAAGGTCGTTTGCAGTTGGTATTGACAGGTCTTGTCTGTTGTTACTCTTTCTGGAACATGACAAAAACTTTGATTCATCAAAGATGGCATGTGAAGCGATGAACATCTGATGTCTGGTTTGAGACCAAAAGCGATATCCTTTGGTATGATTCTCATAACCAATAAACATCATTTCTTCTGCTTTTGGTGCCAGTTTGTCTTTATGCATCTCTGACAGAATAAAGATGTAGGCTGTACAACCAAAGATTTGAAAGTAGGAGACATCTGGTTTCTTTTTCTCAAAAGATTCGATGGGGGTTTTCCAGTTGAGACGACACATAGGTTGTCGGTTATATATGTGGAGTGAGGTCTCTACGGCATCCTACCAAAAGATGTCTGGGAGACATGCATGGTGGCGTATTGCATTCGCTTTTTTGAGTAAAGTTTGATTGAACCTCTCTGCATGACTGTTTTGTTGTGGAGTATGGGGTACAGAGGTCTCATGTTTGATTCCTCTGGATGAGAAGAACATTTTCACATTCTGTCCCATAAATTCTCCTCCTTGGTCTCAACGTACAGAGGTAATAGTCAATCCGGATTGTGTTTCCAAGAAGGAAAACATCGTAACCAGTTGTGCACAGGTCTTGGATTTATCTTGAAGAAAAGCTAAGATGGCATAACCAGAAAATTCATCGATAAGGGTGAGAATATATCTCTTCCTGGAATGAGACTCCTTGGGCATTGGACCAATGAGGTCAGTATGTACAAGGGCAAGTGGTCGAGAAGACCACTTATCAGAAGGAGGAAAAGGTTGATTGGCCATTTTCCCTTCTGCACAGCCTTTACAAGGCAGTAGTTTGGTGTCAGGAAGGTTGGGAGCACCAGATGTATTCTTTCGAAGGTGTCAAAGAGAGTTCTGAGAGGGATGTCCAAGACGTTGGTGCCAAAGGGTGACAGAATCAGGTAGTAGTTGTACTGATGTTACAACTGATGGTGTAATCGAAGACGACTGAAACCAATATAGGTTGTTTTCATGTGGAAATAAGGCAGACACCTGTATTACCAAAGATCCATCAGTGTTCCAGACTTGTGTTCATCTATTTGTTATAGAGCATTTATAACCCTTCGATGTGAGTGAAGGGATAGATAATAGTTGGTAGGTAGTATGAGGGGCATACCAAACGTCTTGTAGGATCATTTGTGGTAGGTCCGTTGGTGACAGGATCACTTTTCCTGGGCCATACATAGATATATTGGCTCCAGATGCAACTGTGGTGGATCGTTGATTATGTCCAAGATGAATGGAGTCAGATACAGTATATAAGGTGAAATGTGATCTGTACAACCGCTATCCATCATCCAATGATGTGGTTTGCTTTCTGCGTTTCTGACAGTATAACAGCCAAAATTTCATTTATTATAATTGGAGGATAAAGGTATCTCTCATTCATCAACATGAGGTGGTCCAGAGAAGATAGCTCCAGACGCAGTATATATGGGAATAGGATCATCAGGATCCATAGCAAGCACTTTGCTCACAGAATATCTCATCTGTGGTGAAGGTGGTAAACTCTCTATGAGTTCTCTAGCTGATGTGCCAGGTAGTGTTTGTCCCATAGGTAATCCTCCAAGTACAAACATTTTTCCTTTCTCCTTCTTTGATTTCTTTTTATTGTGACCAGTTCAGGTGTCTGCAGTGTCTGATACTGCTGTCTCAGAGACTACAGCCTCAAAAGAACTGTGGTGAAATGGTGGGATAAGAGAAGGATTGCATATCGCTATCTCCCCATCCTGGTCCTAGTTCTGCAACATTAGATTCGAAGTCCTGACCTGTGTCCATCTCCATGTACGAAGGTTCCTCAAAGTCATCATATTGAGTTGCGACTTCTTTGATTCTTGCTGAGAGGGGAATTGATCCTATCGTGGCATTGGCAATGGCATTAGCCGTTTTCTTTTGTTTCCTTTTTTCATAGTGTTCACTCACATTGTTTCCTCCTCATCCTCTGTAAGGTTTTCCTTGCCCTCTGCAGTTAAAGCCATGGGACGGACCACCGCTTTGTTGTTGCGGTGGTTGTTGTTGTTGAGGTCTCCAGGTATTTGTCCTAGGAGGACCGTTGTGGATGACAGTGGTCCGATTTGTTGAGGGTTGAGAGGAGGTGGAAGCGATAGCGGAGATACAGTGATGGAGTGGTCTGGAATAATTTCTGGAGCGGGTATTCCTTAGGTCTATCTCTCCAAGGATGTGGAATTTGATATCGTAGATGTTGATATCCTCAGAGGCAGTTTGGATGAGTGTCGAGCATATATTGCTCATAGAGTCAGGGATGGCATGAAGTAGTAATAATGCCTTCATTTCTCTATTGAGGTTTCCCCCACAGGCATCCATTTCTTGGAACATGGACTGGATTTTCTGGAGGTCTTCCTCCGCTTTGTGTTCCCTGATTCGATGGTTCATCAGTTTTGAGAAACTGAGATATCTTCCTGTGAGTCCTCTAGTGCCATATCTTTCTTGAAGATGGTGCCAGTATCTAAAGGTTTTAGACTCAAGGAGTTTATGAGTGACTATGGTAGTGGTGGCTCAAACGTCATCTTCTTCCCAATCTTTGGGAGCTTCTTTTGCTAAGAAATAATGAGAGGTTGAGCAAAGAATGGCAAGGACCTTGTTATCGGCATCCTTCCAGTCTTGTATGTCAGCGTGAGTAGTGGTGATAAGGGAGTAGTGTGCCGCTTTCAACCAGTCCGCTTGGTTAACCGTAAGGAGAAGGTGTTCGATTCTCATCGACCATTCAGCATAATTTTCTTTGTTGGTAAGAAGAACGAAGTCCTTCATCTGGTAGGATTAGATCTTGTAAGAGTTGGCTTTGGGAAATTGAAGGGTTTGCTGAGATGGTTGTTGAGTCATGGCTGTAATCGATTTTAATCAGTAATGATGAAAACTTTATTAGGAAACCCCCTTTTTGGATCAATGCCTCCATTCCTAGTTTTTATTTTACAAGATCTTATTACATCCTATGCTTTTTGGACAGTATATTTTTGGTCTTTTCCTCTGATACCTCCGCAGCTCTCCTTTTAGGAGGAGGATAGGTTAGATGACATGCTTCTGCATACATCTTTCCTTCCTTCATATATCTCTGAACTTTCACATGTTGCGAGTTCAGGGGATCATCTCGCCATTCTTGTCTGAGAAGGCTATTGATCCGTGAGTGATACCATTGTTGAAATGGTGCAGGAGGTTCATAACTGGGTGTCACATAGTAGGAAGGATATGTACCAAATAGAATGTTGTTGTTACATACCGAATCAAGAAGCAGAGTATTGATGTCATCTTCCTCATCAAGAGGAGGGAAGTGATCTCTTTGGAGGACTTTGAAACCAGCATCATGGCAGTAACACTGTAGTGTCTCATTGTAAGATGGAGAAGGGAAGGCCCAGCCTAATCCTTCATATACAGAGCTGAGGGGTTCATTGTTGAACATGAACCCGGTGGCTAGCGATGATCCCATAGGAGTATTGGTCTCTGCAGTCGTTAGACATACAGGAATCAAGATACAACTCAATGGTATATATCTGATTTGGTATGGTGGGACATTGCCAGCTCTGTAAAAGTATACTTTTCTACCATTGAATCTGTTACAGACGCTCCTAAACCCCTATCTATAACCCCTATATTCCCCTCATTATCTAATCAATCACATGACATCCCATTCCCAAAGCTCCATGTTAAACAACCTTCATACGTCATTCCCTTACACTCATGCCTCGCCCCATTCCCGCACAACCCTTATCTATGACATCACCATGTTTCCACCTTATCCTCCAATCACAAAATACTTACGCACAGCCTTGATGGCGCCATATGTACTAACCAATCATTTATGCTTACATCATGGAACTCTCTAGAATAAACCAAATATGTACAAACATCATGTATCTAGTATATATATCGAATCCAACATCGGAGAACTCCAGTAAAGTTCTCTCGATCTTCTCCCTCATACAAGTCACACAACAACTCTTATTACCATTTCCACTTAAACAGTCTCGACTTTCGAAGTTGTTTCAGAATCTGAGGGAATGCCATTCTCTAGGAGGAGGCATCGGTTTCAAGGTCTGGAAGATTGCTGGCCTCTCTGGGTCCAGCCTGGTCAGGTGTACTGCTTTCTCAAGGTAGTTGCAATGCCGGAGACTCTAGGAGTCCATAAGGAGCTTCAATGAGATTGCTCGTTGTTCTGGCGTCGTTTCTACTGGTACTATTTCGGTTTCTTCTTCCCATATGTGGGCGCATTCAGATCAGTTGTGGGGATGAGTTAGAGGAAGAAGATCTGTCATGATCTCTAGATGATTCGTTTCCGATATTTGCGAGGTTTGAATTTCTTCGAGCCTCTGATAGAATTCAGGAATCATAGGGTAAGCATTTATCGTATGGTGGAGCAGGTGGTGAATTGTCGTCGATTTGTTGGTTGGGTTGGAGTCAGTTTAGGTGGAGGTATGCAAGTAGGTTCTCTTGGTCGTGATGGTGAATCGGTCGTCCAAGGGTGCTCCAATTGTTTGGTATATTGATGAAATGATTCCAATTGTGGTGGAATCCTGCTTTGGATCGTGCGATGCAATGATGGATGTGTGTAGATGTTGGGTGAAGTCCAAAACAGATCTCGTCCAAGGACAAGTGGTTGTTGCAAAAAGGACAAGGTCTGTGGATTGGTTGTATCAAGTTTAGAGTACATCTATAACACTCTCATATGCCGCAAGGAATAGAAGTATCTCTCAGGAGTTCTGCTGTTTCGACTGGTGCAGATTCTGAGGTAAGGTGGGCTCGCTCGATATGGGTGAGGAATGGACCAGGGGAAGGTCTGTTGGACTGGTTACTCTGACATCTAGATCTTGTAGGGTTAAAGGCTGCAGGTAGAGTTGGCTGGATAGATTGCTGAAGTGGAGGAGATCTCAGAACGGTAGGTTCTGGAGCAGTGCTTGTCAAGGCAGAAGGCTCTTGTTACGAATGCTCCTAAACCCCTATCTTCAACCCCTGTCTTTATGCCATCCAACCCTATCTTATCTTATCAACAAGTCTTCATCCCTCAAGAATGCTATGTCGTTCCTCCCATCTTTTCACCAGACTTGTTCTAGACTCTTTCCGCCTCATGCCAAACCTATGTGCAACTCCTATTCCTATTGGCTGCCACAATACACAGCCTCAATATGTCATACAATTCTCTCCAACCAATCATATTATTCTTTACACACAGCCTACATGGCACCACTTTCATTAACCAATCACAGTCATTATAGATACTTCCTTTTATAGTATAAAGTCTGGCACACCGGTGCACACAGACCAGGACACAAATACATACAAACAATACTTAGACAGTATATATACCTTCATGTTGTAGCATACATTTCCCTGTTAATTCAACTTGTATCTTCCATCCAAAACAAACTTCCTTCAAAGCTAGTCACTCTTGATTTGACTACTACACAATATCCTACTTGTTTGGGTGTTGTTTCAGCTCTCAAGTGATAGAAGTTGATAGGAATGGGGATCTTGCCGAAGGGTTACTTAGTGGAGGCTGACTAACCGTATTTGGAAGGTAAAGGTTGTCAAAGCCTATAAAGCAATGATAAAGTCGATTAGCAATTGAAATGCAGTAATCAAGTGAGAAGTGACGAATATGGGGGTCCAAAGAGTAAGCAAAGTATGAAACTATTGTGTCCTCATCACAATAAATTGTGATTGATGCTCATTGGTACATTGGATGAGTTGTAAGAATGATCCAGAAGGATTTGATCAAACAAAACATCACCTGGATGAAGCACATAGCTTCGAAAGTCTCTATGGCTAAACCAAGGTAGGTGACGATGGGATAAAGGTATGCGTAAAGAATATGCCAGCCGCTTGGTCAAGCAGGGCTCATAACCTAAAGAACTGGATAGTTCTCTTTCTCTATGTTGTAAACATAGGATACTTCCTCTCTTGGAGAAGTATATGCAGGTGGATCAAGTAGAGACTTACTTGAGGAGACTTTGTTTGAAGCAAGAGTGATTGAGAGAGTAGAGGATAGATTTCTAACTGAGGAGAGCAAGTATGAGGGAGCTCTCCTCTTATATACAATACAGGTTTGTATGTATGTATTTGGACTGGTCCCTGCACAGTCCTGTCTTTCTACCTAATAAGGAAGAAGAGGATGCGATGGAATCACATTACATGATTACTATGTGTCCGATGATAATCGGTAGATGAGTCATATGAATTGACTAATGTATGATGTACAAATATTGAATGATTATCCAATATGAAAATGAATAATATAATATCAGTGGTATCTGGATAAGAATATCTGAATGAGAAATACCACTTGATATTTGACACCTATTGGTGTGATGCGCCTGGATTATGTGACTCTTGATGATGGCATCATGTGCCATCTCTAGGTTCTCCAAGGCCTTCTTGATGAAGGCCTTGACTCCAGGCACTATCAAAGGGTTCCCTTCTTCGATGCGTTGCATCAGTACAGGCATATACCCATAGTTAAGTTCAAATGGTGCAAACCTGGTCAAGCTGCTTATGCTCAAGTTGATCACGAATTTGGTCATCAGGACCTTCTTGGTCCAGTCCTTTTGATCTGGTCTCACGGATGCTCATAAGATTTGCATGACATTCTTGATGGCTCTCTCCGAGGCACCATTGGTTTGTGGGTGAAATGTGGTCGACATTAGGAGCTTCACTCCCATCATTCTGTGCAGTTCGCGCCAGAATATCGATGTAAACTTTGCATCCCTGTCAGAGACTATTGTCTCTGGCAACCCGTGCAGTCGCACAACTTCCTTAACGAACAGGCAGGCGAGTTCAGATGCTCATACTGTCGTTTTCACTGGTATCAAGTGTACCATGGATGTCAAACAACATATGGCTACCCATAGGTAGTTGTATTCTTCACTTGGTGGGAATGGTCCCACAAAGTCCAAGGCAATTGATCCCCAGGGTCGCTTGGGTACAGGTAAACTATGCAGTAGCCCTTTGGGCCGTTGGTTGTCACTCTTGGTGACTTGACAGGTCGGGCAGGTATGACAGTATTTGTCTACTTCTTGGCCGAGCCTTGGCCACCAGTACCATCTATGGATATAATCCGCAGTTCTTTGGGACCCAAAGTGTCCTAGCACCTTGTGTGCGTGCTCCATGACTTTGGCGACTATGTTGTCGCCTTTGTATTTTGCTCTTGGGAGACACAAAACCTCCTCACCCCCTCGATTCTTCATGTAGAGGAGACGTTCTCTCTCTACAAATTGAGGGTGATGGCCCAGTTGGGCCTGAACCTTTGAGAGTATGGGGTCGACTTGATACCCTAGGCGGACTGCATCCAGAAACCTGGTGTATTGCCGTATGATATTGGTGGGGCTCTAGTGGTCTCTGTGGATTCAAGAACCATCAGATTCTCTCCTGTAATTGTACAGGGGGCATCCTTGGCTGTCCTTTTCATTGCTGAGGCCATCTCTTGAGCCTCCAATATGCAGTTTTCCTACTTCTCCACCAACTGTCTGCTTTTTCGAGGAGTAGAGTCCTCCACTACTCGGGATGCTTTCAGCTCCAGCCACCTATCCTGGGGAAGATCGTCCCCCTCCGGGTCCAGGTGCACATCTGCATTTGCCCAATCAACCTCTTCATTGGAGGCGTCTTCACCTCCTTCTCTCTCATAGTAGTGAGACAAGCAGTCTGCTACTCAATTTTCAGAACCTTTCGCATAGATGACTTCAGCGTCAAATCTTGACATATAGTTGATCCAGCAGACAAGTCTGCTGGATAGCTTCCACTGTGTTTTGAGGTAGCCAAGAGCCTCATGATCAGTTACGATCGTAAATTTGAATCCGAGGAGTTTATCCTCCCATTTTAATAGGGACTCGATTATTGCAAGGGTTTCTCGCTCGAACATCCTATAGTTCTGTTGAGCATCACTCAACTTTTTTGATATGAATCCTGCCGGTCAGCAGGTTCTCCAATTGGGTCGTTGCCCATACAGTGCTCCAACTCCATAGAGTGAAGCATTAGTTACTTTTGTTTTTATGATTGCGAGCCGTAGTCCTGATTGATCATTCGTCCTTTTATTTGCCAATCTGTGCTCCTCCCCCTTCGAGCCCTCACAAGGCAATTTGGGCCTCATAGGGCATGATAGTCACTGGGAGGTTTGGTTTGTTGTGAACCAGGAGCGATTGTTTACTCCTCTAGATAGTTCTGACTCACTGATCAGGGCAATTTTTCGATCGGCAATGGCGACCCTATTAGATGCAAAGTCTAATATTACTTTATGTTCCCGTAGGAACAGGATGCCCAAGATACAGTCATATTTATCAATGTTTGCGACATCAAAGTACGTTTATGTACTATAATTTCTGATGGTAAGTTGGGACGTGCTGCCATGGGTAATCTTGGAGTGGCTCCCAATGCAGCCAAGTTGCAGAGTTAGCTGCTGTTTGAGGGGTTGTACCCTCATATTTGTGACCTTCACGAAAGTGGGGCTTACAAAGTTACTGGTACTTCCGGTGTCAACCATGGTGTATGCCTTACTACCATGTATATTGACTTCGAGGGTAGCACATCTTTGTGCTTCCGGTGAGGTTTGTGGGCGTATGCCCACAGTCTGGCCTGTGGATTGTTTCGAGCTCATTGAGTACTGGAAGGTATGATTGGGTACTGCAACTGCAATCACTGCCATCTGGACTTCTTGTTCAGTGCTCCAGTTCCGTTCGATTACGACAAGACCATGTGGTGTACTTATAGTCACATTGTCATTGTAGATCATGACATGTGGAGGTGTACGACTGCTCAAGGAGGCATTTATACCTTTGAGTTCAGCTGTGATCCATGGAAGGTTTTCTTCCCTCTGTATGGCTGTGATCACATCTCTCAGGTCTTCCATGGTTGATACTTGGCCAGCTTCAAGGGACGCGATCCCATCAGCCAGTATTAGTTGAGCACTTCAGACACGGTCAATGTTCAAACCGTGTCCTTCCATTTGGGCTCGGTTGCAGTCATCCCATCCCCGATCATATGCTCTATCTGCCATCTGTTTTGGGTAGTGTAAAGCTATGTCGAGGTTATCCTCACCATCAATGGTGCTCTGACTGATGTGCTCGATGCGTTCATTGCATCTAGGGCAATCGTTGTCATCGTGGATCGCACCATAGAGGTGAGACCACATCCATTGTGGCGTGGTAGAATTATTTTCTACTGGTGGGAGTGCAGTGTGCACTCCGTGTGATCTGGAGGGTCCAGGATATTCAATATCCATTGCATCCCCTGATGTTGATGATTTGCTGATGAGTTGATATTTTTTGCTTCCAGGTTCCAGAGCCAAGTGCATCATCACACATCGGACGATGTTCTCGTCCTCTAGTCCCGATTTGGGTGAGTTTTCACCCTCTCTCATGGCACCTAAATAGGCGACTGGTTCATTATCCTCGTTTACCTCTGAGGCATCGGAGTATTTGAATACTTCCTCAATGTCTTCAACATCTCCAGGCTCTCCATCAGATCCTTCGAGGTCTTCGCCTGGCAAAGCCTTATCTTCATTGCTGGACTCTTCCAATTTGTCACCCTCACGGGTTTTGATCTGTTCATTCCCCTCTTGCACTTCGGCAGTGAAGAGTCAAGGTCTTGGGGGATTTTTCCCTCTATCCTTGTGAGGTTTGTCACATTGGTCAGCCATGTGACCTTCCTTGTTACAGTTGAAGCATTTGATCCCCTGAAGGAATTTCCAGGGTTGCTTCTCGCTGTCTGGCTCTTGGATTTGTCAATCCCCAGAGCAGTGGGCGTATCCACCCTTGTGATCATTTTCACGATTCACTATGAAGGTTTTTCCCTTCAGGCGATATATTGTATTTCCTTTCTTGAAGTACCTCGGGGTGCTTCCAGAGGTGCTTGGGTTATTTCCAGCACTTTTCTTACCAGGTGATGATGAGCCACCCTGTCCCTGGGAGGATTTTCCTCCAGAGCTTGAGTTGTTGGTCCTCATATGAAGGTTTATGGCCTTCTGCACTATTTCCATATGTTGTACTTCCTCGAGGATTCTCAATCATTGAGTGTTCTGCGGAAACTCCACAAGACTCGAATATACTCTTGATGATTGAGTGGGGTAACCCACAAAGGAATTTCCTCCTGAACAAGTAATTGTCCGGCGGTTGGATCATACGGTGTGCTTGCTGCTTTAGGTCATTATAGAAGGCAAGCGTGCCTTTCTCTGGGTCGAACTTGGTTCGATCATGCTGATTAGCAGCATTTTGCACTAACGCTTCATGTACAAAGTGCCTGAATAGCTCGCATATCAGGAGCTCAAAAGTCCAGTATCTGTTACAAACGCTCCTAAACCCCTATCCTCAACCCCTGTCTTTATGCCATCTAACCCTATCTTATCTTATCAACAAGTCTTCATCCCTCAAGAACGCTATGTCGTTCCTCCTGCCTTTTCACCAGACTTGTTCTAGACTTGTTCCGCCTCATGCCAAACCTATGCTCAACTCCTATTCCTATTGGCTGCCACACTACAAAGCCTCATTATGTTGTATGATTCTCTTTCTCCAATCATATTATTCCAAATGCACAGCCTACATGGCACCACTTTCATTAACCAATTACGGTTGTTCTACTTACTTCCTTTTATGGTATAAAGTCTGTCGCACCAGTGTGCACAGACCAGGACACAAATACATACAAACACTTTAGAGTAGTATATATACCTTCATGTAGTAGCGTACTCTCTCCAGTTTAATTCACTTCGAGCTCTCCACTCAAACAATCTCCTCAGAGCTAGTCACTCTTGATTCGACTACTACACATCATCCTTTTGATTTGGGTGTTGTTTCAGTATCTGTATTGTTGGTCGGGGGATTCTACCTCCTGATCATACCATTGGGAGGCTATTCCCTCCAAGTACATTCCTGTGTACAGAACACGGTTGTTGTCACGACCTGGGCCTGTAACCTTAAAGGTATGGAAGTACTTCAGCAATTGGCTAAGCCAATCATCAAATTTCTTGAGGTTGTCCTGACCTCCATATTTCCCTGGCCTAGGTGGGTTCATAGCCTTCACCTATGGTCCAATGGGACCTATCGCTTGTCCGACCTGTTCCCAGATGCGCTGTGCATACTTCTGTTGCATGGCGTCCATATACCTCATGTTTCTTGGGGTAAATCCCCTGAGGTAGTTCAGTTGAGCGCATTGTACAGTGGGTTGCCCACCTTGGTCCTTGTCATCTCCATCATCGAAGTCATTGTCATCTTCATCATCAAAAGGGCCACCTCCAGGGGGTCCTCCACTGGGAGGTCCACCTCTTGGAGGTCCATTACCTCCGGGTGCCCTAGGGGGGCCTCTTCCATTATGATAATCATTTTCCCTCCATCATCTGAAACATCTGGGATAGGGGCATTATTGTCAGCGGCCACTGCATGATCTTGTGCGATCTGATGTAGCATAGCTGGCCCCCTCTGTGTGCCATAGAGATGACGGATAATATCTGAATTCCGTCCAGACAAATATGTAGGACAGTTATTCATGTTGGGGGCTAATCCCCATGGGTCTCGACTTGACCTTTCTGGAGCTGTGTGACTCTGTTCTGAGAATCTTCTCTCATCCTCAAGCAGAGCATCTCTCTCGAGGAGTGGGTGGTTAATCCTTTCATGGTCAGGTACTTCCTCAACCTTTATTGGTGCCGCAGTGCCTGGGCTACTAGCCCTGGTGGATAGTCCTCCCTTGGACACTGCGGTCAGGGTCCTTAGCAAGCACTCAAGTCGGCTGGCCTGGTGCTGGCCAGGGTTTATCCCATGGTTGCTGAACCCTTCTGGACCTCAACCATATTCAATCCATCAGAGGTGAACTCCATCCAGGAATTCCTGGACCGCTGCTATAGCTAGTTGCGGATCCAGTGGGGTATTGCTGGGGTGAAATTCCCTTAACAAGGGGACTGTACCCTCAGTGTATACCTGGACAATTGGACTCTCCATCTGTACAGTCACTAGGGGATCAAATGAGGAGTGCAAGAGGTCATTTTCAGTATGAAGGGCAGTCAAGGGACTCATTGGGTCTTCAGCAGTTCTGCTTGTTGTTCCCTGTGTATCTCTCCTGACACTGCTCCTCAAGTTTGGAGATTGGAAGTCTCTGGGCATCGGTGTGGTGGATGTTGTGCCGATGCTATTGGTTTGGGCCTGAGGGGCATCTGCCCTCTTCTTGCCCTTCTTAGACTGTTTCAGTATATCTGGTGGTCTCTGATCTCCAATTGTTGGATCGTTCTTGATAGTAGGTGGTTTTCCCGCTGCAGTGCGGGCACCACTGCATGTGATGATTTTACTCATCATTGGAAGTAATGTTTAACAATGTTCAAAAAAATGTAAAAGGTTGGTATTAGAATTACCCTAGCCTTAGTCTCATGCAAGCGAACGATACCGTTGGTATTCCACACAGTGAGTAGGTTTAAGACAAAGATAGATTGGCCTGTTGTATGGACGGGCCAAGGTAGTTATACTATTGTACATGTGATATCTGATATCACATGTACCCGTTACTACGCGATCATATGCATAGATTAGATTAGGGCCATTGGCCCCTGACACCTGACAATGGTTTCCTCACATTCACATCTACAGAACAGCATCATGCTGGCAAGCAATTCTGGGTCCCCATCTCGACCATTCGTTTCACTCCTGATCCTCATACCTTCAGGTTCACACCTGAGTGAGGGTACAATGTGAAGCCAGTGGATTTCATTTCTGTTGTGAGGGGTGATCACAGGGGGAAATCAGGGACTCTCTTTCAGGTATCCTTAGAGAAGAAAACCCTCATTATTTCATGCCATTCAGACCCTCAGGTGAGTAGTGACAGTGAAACTCTCTGTTGTTGATTAGAATGTCTACTAGGTTTGTTTCACTGTTCCAATCGTCCATTATGCTGGGGCATACCCTTGCAATGACAACAACGTTCATCGCAACAAAGAAGTTCTCATCATTTCAGGTCCAATCAAAGGATGGCGAGGCTTTTTGATGAGTTGTGGACCAAGTACCTGTTTTGTCGCACAGAATGGGAGATTCTCTGTGACTTACAAGAAGGATCAAATAGTCATTCAGTGAATTCTCCAATTTGTTTGCTGCTATATTTTTACCATTCCTAACCCATCACTCAGAGGTCTTGCTAGTATGCTCACTGGCAGGCAATTGACACCCCTCGACATACTGCAAGTCTCCAATGCATTTACACGTGCAGTAGTCCCGGACACTTGTAACCAAGTGCAACAGCGGACTCCTACCCCCACTCCAGAGCCACAGCCAGATTGCACATTCAGCCCTAGTCCGTGGACTGTTGACGAAAATGATCATAAAGCACTCCTGGTCAGCAGTATTTTCCTGAAGCTTACTGGTAAGTGTTCTGTTCCTCTGATCTCATACCTTCACTTACAATGTTCAGTTCATGAATTTATGCTGCACCCCAATGTCGTGAAGTCGCTGGAAACTGTCCAAGCAGTTTTCCAAATCTTGTCCAGGTGGTGAGATACTTACACAGATCGCCTTGCAAAAGTGGAGGTCCCCAGTCCCTTTGAAACCCCATCTAGGCCTGTACCCATGGACCACTTGGCATGCCAGCTGACCTCTCGGATGAAGGGGTCGCAACTTATGCAAGTGACCATCCCTGAAACCTCTTTGAGGGTCTACCGGCTGGTCAAGAAGTCTTCACTCTATATGGTGATCAAGGGTATGGAAGGGGGTGAACTGATTGGCTCCTTGTTGTGTATGGTGAAAGCATCTACAAAGGAGCAGAAATTGCATGTTAAACAGCTGGACGGCACTCCAGCAAGCAAAGCATCTCTGCCTTCAGATAGGGCTATCTTGGTTGAAGCTCTGCCATCATAATATATTTCACCTTCATCTTATAGTTCAGCTATATTAGGTTCACAGTTAGCCAGTCTGAGGCAAACAGTGAGTTCACAAACGCCCAACACAGAACTCAGCCTTCATGTTGGTGATGCACCTAGTGAAAACTGGTTATAATGAGGTATGACCAGATGTGTCGAGAACTTTGCAACTAAAAACGTGTTGAGATTCAATTAATGTCTTGTAATATTCTCCTAGACAGAGCCAGGTATCACAAGGTCTCAATACATCTGTAAAATTTGTACACTTCTAAGTCCAAGAGCTACAGATGATGGGTTTGCCATAGGTGTGATCATGATGGGTGAACATGCAAGAGTACTTGTGGGAAACCAAAGGATGAGAACCAACATATTCCATCATATTTTGAAAGTATGATGTATCACTTGCTCTTGTCTGTCCATTCTAAAAGATGTATCATCCCCCAACAGTGTTCAATAATGCGGAAGAGTCTTTACAAGACACTTCGCATTTGTTCACATGTTAGGCTCTCAGGTGCATTCTGCGAAGAATATCTAACTATAACTCCTTGCTAGTGTGCAGATGTCATCTATACTATCAGGTCACAGTCCCGCTAATGTGAAATGGGTTAGCTGCTGGTGGCATCGGACCTGAATTATTGTTCCAGCCTACATCAGAGGAAATGACAAAGCACATTCCCATATGCCTAGGTACATTGAAAAGACTGAAAGGTGGGTGAGTGGACTTGCAAGGTATTCCTACCTTTGAATCCTGGCCACCTGGAAGTGTCTGATAGTAGGGGGAGGTGAATATGTTCACCCCAAAGGGACTCTGATGTCTGGGATAAGTCCGGAACAAAGTCCGAGCACTGACTGACCAGTCCGAGGCAAGTCCGGGCGACAAAACAAGGCCAGTCTGGGGCCGGTCAATGAGAAAGACAATGTCCGACCAGCAGTTCGGTCGGGAAAGGCAGTAAAGACAATTGGAAACGACAGGGGACGACAGACGACAGTGGAAACGATGATGGGGAACGGCCCCAACGATGTACAATGTGAGCTCAATGGGAACTATCATTTCCGGAAGGTAGGTACATGATTTTATAAGTCCGGGTATGCCCAGATGGAAACTAAGTACCGGAAATGATTCTAAATGTACAGTATGGAATGTAAGAAGGGACGGGATCACATGAAAACAACCCTTGAAGGGTGGTGTGCCCAAGTCCCATTACAAGTCCGATACAACCGATCACTCGGGGTATCAGGACCTAAGAAACAAAAGTATCATAATGTGAAGGGAAACATACCGGAAACATATGGATATCTGTAACTAGAAATGAACTGAAGCATATACAACCCAACAATCAGTGGTAAGGTATTTCCGGAGCGACACAAGTTGAGTCTGGCCAGTCCGTTGGTAGTCTGGGTAGCCTGGGCATCCAGACTGTCAACCGGTCCTTTGGAAACCGACCAGAAGTCTTGGGAATGGAGGGGAATCGCTATGGAAGGATGTCCCGACAGGTAGCACATGCATGGGACCGAGATATACATGTAGAGGCATACCAATCTCTACAATGTTGCATGGTGCCAAGTGCCTCAGCTGATTTGATTGCAAACAATGTAGACCCTATGGGATAATATATGCCAATGGGATTTTCAGCTCAGGGATTTCACTATCAGAGTACATGACCTTGTGATGACATTAAATATCTGCCTTCTGACAAAGACTTCTGGACAGTACCAACTTTGGACGGTTCAAGTGTTATTTGAATGTCACCAAGAAGATGTGAGTTATTTTGTTTTGGATTCATCTGATGTCAACTTTCGCCATAACTAACTTGATGACACAGATGGCTGTTGTTGGAAACAGCTATATGTACTATATGCATGGGGTATGATTGTTCGAGTTCACTGTTGGCTGGGTCTCAGATATATCTTACCCAGGACCTGGTCAGAAACAAACAAACTGGAGTCACACAATACATGGCTGAAAATTCCCTGGTGCTGCTACATTTCCTATCTTCCAAAAAATCACCAATACCTCACTTAGAGATCATAATTGATCCTGAGTTTCCTTGAGGCAGAGGGATGGGCTTTGTGAAATAGTTTTACAGCCTCCGGTGCATTTTCCAAGTGTTTGCTTGGTTCCCAAGTACACTCTGATTCATCATATCCTTTCCAGTGAACAAGGTATTGAAGGCCTCATCCTTTGAAATGAGAGTTGATGATATAGTCAACTTTGTATTCAACATCTCTATTTTCTGTTACTAGAACAGGGGTGGGTTTATGGGCAGGTTGGCTGTCAAGGCATTCCCAATATGGTTCGACCCAGGAGATGTTACGAACGCTCCTAAACCCCTATCCTCAACCCCTGTCTTTATGCCATCTAATCGATCTTTATCTTATCAACAAGTCTACCATCCACAAGAACGCTATGTTGTTCCAGTCTACCAACCACCGGACTTGTTCTAGACTTCCGCCTCATGCCAAACCTATGCGCAACTCCTATTCCTATTGGCTGCCACAATACACAGCCTCATTATGTCGTACAATTCTTTTCCTCCAATCATATTATTACTTTCGCACAGCCTACATGGCACCACTTTCATTAACCAATCACGGTTATTCTAGTTACTTCCTTTTATGGTATAAAGTCTGGCACACCAGTGCGCACAGACCAGGACACAAATAGATACAAACAATAACTAGACAATATATATACCCTCATGTAGTAGCATACATTCCTCAGTTAATTCAACTTCGACATCTTCCATTCAAAGTACCTCCTAAGCCTAGAAGGCTACACTCCACTAAACTTCACTTGCTTTGAGTGTTGTTTCAGGAGATGTTGACAACTGGATGGATTTTGATGTGCCATGGTAGTTTAAGTTCAACAGCATTTGGACCTTTCATAGAAATTATTTCATAAGGGCTGATATATTTGATAAGCCAGTGCATCTGCTCAGTGTTTGTTGGCTTGATGTTTCATATATTCCTGTGCCAGCAGGATATTGTTTTTGGTATTTTCTAAAATTTCTGCCATATCTTTAATATATTCATCTGCTGCCAGCACTGCCATTCAGTGACATTCTATTCCCATATGGGGCATATAGGAGTGGGTGATTTTGAAAGGAGTGAACTTTGTAGTGGTGTTTTTCTTGGCATTGTAGCTGAATTGAGCAATGGGTAACCACTGCAACCAGTTTTCTTGGTTTTTAGCTATAAAGAGACACAAGAATTGTTGGAGTTCACAATTCATACACTCCGTTTGTCCATCCATTTGCAGATGATGAGCTGTGCTCAATTTTGGAGTTATGCCTAGTTGTTTGCATATATCTTTCATAAGTTGAGAAGAGAATTGTGGGCCATGGTCTGATATGATAGTGATTGGAAGTCTATGGTGTTTCCATACATGGGATAGATAAAGATTTGCTAAATCAAGAGAAGAACATGTTTTGGTTGTAGGAATGAATTTGACTTCTTTTGAGAAGCGATCCACAACTGTGAGAATAGAATCATGATTTTGTGAAAGGGGAGGTCCATGATGAAGTCTGCAGATACATGCTCCCATAATGTGTTTGGTACTTTTAAAGGCTGTAATTTGCTTGCCAGAGGTTGGTTTCTGGTTTTGAAGTGTATGCATCTTTCACATCTAGAAATATAATTTTTGACATATTTTGCCATTTCTGCTCATATATAGGATTGAGTGAGAAGCTCAATTGTCTTTTTGTAACCAGGGTGTCCAGCCACTGGCATGTCGTGATGCATAATTACAACTTCTAGTCGCATTGTTTCTAGAACATAGATTTTGTTTTCTTTTTGTAATATGTTTTTGTTATTTATTTCTTTTAATGAATAACTGCACTTAAAGAAGGAGTCTAGACCTGAGCAGGGAATTTTTATTTGTTTGTGTTGGAGGTTTTCATAAAATTAGTCTCCAAGATCCTTTATCAATACCTCAATTGGGCAGATCTGTGTTTTTGGAATGATCGTGACTCCTTTGTTATCTTCTTTGATTCCTATTGCATGGTCTTCTCTCCTAGAGAGGATGTCAGCTTTTCTGATAGTAGCACCTGGTTTGTAGTGCCAAGTAATATTAAACCTAGATAAATATTGTGCCCAACATTGTAGAGACTTGTACATCTCTACTGTTATATCACCTGTTCCATTGCTGTCCTGATAGTCCTTACTCATACAAACTTAGTTTCTTCTTCTTCCCTTCATACTTAGACTGGCCTGCGGTCCTGCACTAACCCACACTGAAGACTGCTCAGGGCATTGGCCCTATTGGCCCTCATCAGACCTTGACCCTGGGGCTGCGGACCACTCTTTCTTAGTGTTTCAGGCCTTCCGACACTTAGTTACCATTCATATGGACATTTGTAAGTTGTCCATATGGTCATACCCTTTAGTTTTGTCCCCGGGCTTCACCTTGCTTGTCGTATTTGACACTTTGGGCCATCTGGAGTATTTAGCGATGTAGTAGGGATTTGAAAGGGAGCTTCCTTCTGCTCACCACAACTGAATACTGTTCATCAACCATACCATTTACTGTTCATTGTTTACCGTTTACTGACCACCAACCACCGTTTACCATCTTATCATCTTACTGTCCAACAACCCATGCATGACCTGGCCCTGAAGACCACCGGGCCTCCTTAACGACCACCAGACTTCAAGGACTTGCTGGAATGAGCTGTCGAGGCCCTTCTCCTCTCAACTCCGAGGCTCCGAGTCCCTTTGGGGCGAACCTATCGCTCCCCTTTCACCCACTTACCCCATAGGACTTCCCAGGACTGCTCCATTGGCCCCTCCAGACTTCCTATTAAATTTATAATGTGCTTGTCTGCATGTCAGGTCTTGTCTTGTCATGAACCATTTAAGGTTTTCATGATCATTTCATATTTGTACTTCATGCTTTGTGCCTTCTAGATAGTGGCACCATAGTTCTTGAAACAAGTCTAAAAGGATTGGACTTGTTATAAAAAGAAGGAATGGATGAGCATTGTCCAACCAGTTTATAAGCATAAGACCAGAAGAACTTTACTGGAGTTCTTCAATGCTGGATTGAGGGTTTATATACTACTATATGTGTTTGTACTTATTTGTATTATTCTATGAAGTTCTATTGTAAGAAGGAATGTGATTGACTAAGGAAAGTGGTATGATGTACAGCATTGGTAAGCGATGATGTCGTAGAGATAAGAGAACATAATGTGATTGGTTAGAAGTGTATGGAATGTTCTATTGGCTGTGCTTGGCTATGCAAGTGTGGCAGCCAATGAGAATAGAGACCAAGCATAGGTTTGACATGAGGCATAGAGAGGTCTAGCCTCTAGGAAATAGTATGAGTGAGGCATGGAGAGGAATGACATAGGGTTTTGGTGTGTCATGAAGTTTTGGGAATAGAATGTCATGTGACTTCAAGTCATGTGATGCAGGAAAAGGAATAAACATAGGGGTCCAAGATAGGGGCTTTGGAGTGTTTGTAACAGTTCTAGGGAATAGATCACCAATAGCATTTCTTTGTCAGCGATTGGATAGTTCCGTTCTTCTGGTGACATAGAATGTGAATTGTAAGCGACAGGGTGCCATTTATCTCCTTTTAGAATAGACAACACTGTGCTGGTTGCATAATCAAAAGCATCTGACTCCACCTGATATGGGCATTCATTATCTGGATATGCCAGGATAGGAGCTATAGTAAATGCTTCTTTTAATTTATCCATAGAAGTTTGTTCTTTTTCTGTCCAAGTCCATTGGATGTCTTTTTTGGTTAGATCACGTAAGGGACATGTGATTTTGGCATAATCTTGGATAAAGCGACGATAGAAGTTTGCTAGACCAAGGAAGGATCAGACATGTTTGACCTTGGTGGGAACTGGCCAATGTTTAATGGCTTTGGTCTTTTCTTTGTCCATGGAGATCCCATTAACTCCTATGATCATTCCCAAGAAATCTACTTGTTTGCATGAAAAGGTGTACTTTCTGGTTTTATGAATAAGTCATTCTCCTTTAGCCACTTTAGCACTTCCAGAACAATTTTATCATGTTCTTCCTGATTGTCTGTGGTGGTGAAGATCATAAGATCATCTATGTAGACCACCACAACATCTTCCATGTCAGAGAAGATATCATTCATCATTTGTTGGAAAGTGGTGGGGGGGTTGCATAATCCAAAACACATAATGATGGGTTTGAATGATCTATGGTGACAAATGAAAGCTGCCTTCCATTCATCTCCTTCTTTGATGCAGACATTGTTGTAACCCCATCTGAGGTCCATTCTCATAAATAGTTTTGCATGTTTGAGCTTGTCAACAAGCTGTGAAATGAGAGGTAGAGGATAATTATTTTTGACTGTGTGTGAAACAACACTCAAGTGAAGTGAAGTTTAGTTGCTATTATAGCTAGCTAGGCTTTAAGAGTTTGTTTGAGTGGAAATATCAAAGTTGATTAAACTGAAGAGAGTACACTACTACATGAGGGTTTATATAGTGTCCACTGTGTGTGGTCATATTTACAATAGTACACTAGAAAGGAAGGTGGTACAATACTCAATATCTAATTGTCATTGGATGATAAGTGAAATGAAATGATGTCATAGATAAGGCACTGCCATTTGAATAGAAGTACATAGGATCATATCCAATTGGTGGATATATATATAAGGCTGTGTGAATGTGGCAGCCAATAGGAATAGGTTCCGAGCATAGGTTTGGCATGAGGTGTAGAAGTCTAGAACAAGTCTGGGGAGAATGCGGGAGGAGCGACATAGCGTTCTTGAGGTATGAAGACTTGTTGATAAGATAAGATGGGGTTGATAGGCATAAAGACAGGGGTTGAGGATATGGGTTTAGGAGCATTTGTAACAATGTGTTCATTTAAATAACAGTAGTCTTGGACCATCCACTTCTGTCCATCCTTTTTAGGGATAAAGAACACTGGTGATGTTTGTTCCAATTTGGAGGGTTGGATATAGCCCTTGGCCATTTGGTCATTGATAAAATTGGAGACCTCCTTTTGTTCATTGGGTGACAATGGTATGAGTCTACCCTTTTTAGGTTTGAAGGAGTCTTTTAATTCAATGCCATGGTGCCAGGGTTTACACAATGGAATGTGTTTCAATTCTTTTTTCTTGAACATGTCTAGATACTCATGGTATTGGGAAGGCATGAGCTCTTCTGCAGTCTTTTCTGTTTTTGGCTTAATTACTTCAGCCTCCTGGGCTTTGCAGAATTGGAAATTATAGATGTCTTCTATTTCTTCGCATGTTACTTTCCATAAGAAGTCCAAGGAATCACACTGGAGGGGGCAACCAGTAAGGTTTACTTTTCTTATTTTCCAATCTATTTCTGGGTTGTGCTTCTTCAGCCATGTATATCCCAGAATAGGGTCATGGGTTCCTAGATTGGTTATTTCTGCCCTTGCTTTCTCCTTGTATCCTTGATACAATATAGTAACATCAGCATAGTGTGTAATTTTCCCAGTACTGTTTGCGCTTCCATCCATATTATAGATGGCAATGGGTATAGGGAGTTTCTTCATTTGGATTTTATTTTGTTTTACATATTTTTGATTTGTGAAGATTATGTTTGCTCTGCTATCGAGAAGGGCAGAGGCTTTTTCTGGAAATAGAGTGTTTTCATGATCAATCTCTAGATCTAGGGAGATTTCCTGATGTGGATTGAATGTCCTAATAAATTTTTCAGTGTATTTTTCTAGGGAATTAAACACTGGATTCTCATCCTAGCCATGCTCTGTAGGAGTTGCCCCTGATGTTTGTAAGTCCAAAAGCATAGGTTATATGTAAGAAGAAGAGCAGGGAGATTTGAGATTCACATATAGTTTAGTATTGTAATTGTCTAATGAAAAGGTTTCAAGGGGAGTGAAGGAAGACTGACCTTTGCAAATCTGAGTCTCCTTTTCACTCAGTTCACTTTTCCTTTTCCCTTCTTTTGGAACATTGCCTTTATTTCCTTGAAGGTTTTGCCTTTTACATAGATCCTCTAGGGATTTGGGGCCTTTGGGAATTTCCTTGATTTTAGAGATCAAGGGGGTAGGTTTGACTGTTACGACAACCCCAGGTAGTGACTAGTGTTAACTCATGGCTCAAGGGTTCCAACACTTCTGATGAAAATAGGGGTTCCAACAATTCCAAAAATAGGGGCTTCTGTATGGCTACAGAAGGTCAAGAACTTAAGGGTTCAAGGTTCCAAGTTTCTGAGATAGGGGTTCCAATAGTTCCAAAGATAGGGGCTTCTATTGATTAACAGAAGATCAAGGGTTTCGAGAGTTCCAAGCTTCTAAGGTTCTGAGGTAGGGGTTCTGAAGGTTCCGAAAATAGGGGCTCTTGCTGAGTAGTAGGGATCAAAGGTTCAAGGGTAGAGTATCCCTCCTGGAGGGGTCCTTATGGTTCAAGGTTCCCTAGCACATTGTAGGAGTTTGAAGGTTTCAGAGGACGATGGTGGTTGAGCACAACAAATTGAGTAGATCTAAGCTGGAGGATACAGGCAAGTACACTACAGCCTATATAGAATTTGACAAGGAGCTGAGTCAGGTCAGCTAGAAGGGGATTGTCCCTTAAGGGGATGTGGAACAGGGGATGGAAAAAAGACAAGATACCTAAGGGAGTAAGACAGGGTTCCTAAGAATGATATGGAAGGGATAAGGGAGTGCTGCAATACAAGAAAGAGCAAAAGAAGGAAGTGAGAGGCCATTGTTGGCCATGATCTTTGATTGCAGTAAAGTGGGTCTGCTGTAGATCCAGGGTCATGGGTTCTGAAGTTGGATTTCCTAAAAAGGAAAGTCTTAGAAGTGAAAATTGTAAATAGGGGTTGGTTGACTGGTCCTAGACAAGAAAAGAGAAGTAGCCATGAATGAACCCTGCAGGTACACCAAAGAAAAAAGAAATTGTAACATCAACGGTGGTGGTGCAGACTTGTTTTCCTTCGTCTCAGTACTTAAAGTGATGCCTTCCACCAACCCACTTGCATGTGGGACATTGTTGCTTTTTAGGGGTGTGGCAGTCCCTTGTGGAGTGACTTTGTTTGCCACAGTTATGGCATTTCATGGTGCTGTTTGCACCAGATGATTTCCTTGTTTGAGTGGCATTATTGAACCACCCATCTGTGTCAACTTCCATCTTGTCAACTTGTATTGTATTGGGGTCTTTGTATTGGGAGCCTTGGAACATTCCTCCTCTCATGTAAGCAAGAGATTCCATTGTCTGCCTATATTTTCTTATGAGGGCCATGTATGTCTCGAGGTCATCAGGTCTTCCTTCAGCGAAGACCTGTGTTACAAACGCATCAATTAACCCCTATGTTTTCAACCTTGAGCAACACTTCGCTCAAGACACTTATGTCTTCGATCCACACTCCCATATCATATGACTGGTCATGTGATCTTATCATGCCTCATGCAAAACCTATGCTCAGAACATAACCCTATTGGCTGCCACACTTGCATAGCCAAGCACAGCCCTATGGAACATTCTATGACATTCTAACCTATAGCATTTCTCGCTCTTATCTATGACATCATATGTTTACTGATGCTGTGCATTGTACCACTTTTAATTAACCAATCACATATGCTCTCATATGGAATTCTCTAGAATATACCAAATAGATACAAACATCATGTGCTAGTATATAAACCCAATGTCAACACCAGAGAACTCCAGTAAAGTTCTTCTGGTCTTTCCTCTTCATCAACTTGAGAACTCCACACCTCTCCATCTCTTCACTCATCAGCTCTTGTCTTTGAGAGTTGTTTCATAAGAACTTTACTACATCTTCTACCTCTACCGTTGAAGTCGCAGACTTAGAAGCAGGTTATATTCAACGCCGCCACTGAAGCTCCGCAAGTGCATTGTCTCGAGTTGGTCACAAGGTCCAGAAGGTTTAAACTTCATGCGAACCAGTGAACCACGAATCCTCATTGAACGCTCACACCCACTTTTGGGAAGAAGTAGCCCCACAGCTGCCCCGTGCTAGCACTGAGGAGGTACAGCGTCTGAGAGATAGCATTAGGGATCGGAGATATCTGACAGAAGAACCGCTTGATGCAGCAACCCTTTCTTTTCTTATCTACAACAACTTCCTACCCTGGGCTCACTTCTCTCGCGCCTCAGAAGACCAAGTCCTGAGAGGCGTATTAGCGCACCAATCGTTAGAAAGAATCCCCCTTCACATTATGTCAGAAGGACTCGTCAACCACTCGGCGCTATTCCAGCAAGGAGGATCACCTGGTATAGAGGGCAGGTTTCTCTCATCGACCAGAGTAGTAGTAAAAGAGGAACCTGCGGAAACCCCACTAAGTCCGCTCACACCGCTTTTGTCAACCGAAGAACCAGAACCGGTGATAAAGAGATCACCGAGTCCTATAATAGTACCACTTCGCATTCCCAAGAGAGAAAGAAGCGAATCATGGGACCCAAACTCCACACCCACAGACTTCGACAGAACTCACCTGGAAAGACAGAGAGATTGGCAACTATACAGGAGGAATAGGAAAAGGGTCAGATACGAAGGATACGACCAGATCCAAGATCATCTGAGTCAATCACTTAGACCAAAAAAAGTGCTAAAGAAGCCAACCAGAGTACCTACCACCCTTACCAAATAAATATTCCCCTCTCTCTATTTTCATGGCCGAATTCACAGGACTCCACACGTTCCTGGAGAACATCCAAAATGGAGGATCCTGGAACAACAATGTCGGACACCTCACAGCAGGGTTAACAGAGATAAAGGATGCCATACAAGGAAGGGATGCAACCATAGCGGTCCAAAACCAACAGATCCAGGACCTGCTAAGAGAACTGCAAACCCTGAAGGCAACACAACCAGCGCCAGTAGCGGCTGGAACAAGAAAATTTGAAATACTAGCCGACCCAGGCGAATACAAAGGGTCCATTCCCCACTTTGAAGAATGGTGGTCCAAAATGCTGGCATGGATCAAAATCAATAACATCAGCACTACGACCTGGGATGCGTTGCTAGCAGTCCTCTCTAGAATAAAAGGGGACAAAGGAGGTTCCTTTGCACAGACACGAATGGAACAAGTAATCGCCGATCCCGTCGGCTATGACTGGGATCACATCAAGGGTCAGGTCAAGACGATGTTCCGACCGACAATACAGAAGGACTGGGCCGTCGTGCAGATAGAACGGCTCAAACAAGGAAACATGAAAACAGATGAATTCCTAGTAAAATGGGAAGCTCTGTACAAGAAGTCAGGAGTGGACACGTCGCATGGAGTTCGCCTCCTAGAAACAAACACCACCCCCCAAATCATTGCACAGATCTTCCAAGAAGGGAAGCGGAGAAGCACAGTGATCGCCTATCTAGATGAAATAAGGCAGGTGGGAAATGCCAAGGAGTCACTGAGCTTCTTGAGATCCGCCACACAAAGGAGGGACCCCAATGTGATGGACATAGATTCCATCTCCAAGGATAACGACGGGTGGTACCATATGGCTGCCCAGACAACAAAGACACCCAGCAAGTGTTTAAACTGCAATAAATCAGGTCACTGGGTAAAAGAATGCCTGGAGACAAAAATACAATGCCCGTCGTGCAAATGGTACGGCGGCAAGCACCACAAGGAGTGCAAAGGCAAGGGCAAGAAGCGCGAAGCCTGCGAAACCAAAAAGGAGGAACACACCCCTCCAGCAAACCCGAACCCTTTTGACAAATTAAAGGGGTTATCTTATGAACAAATGAAGGAGCACTTCTTGAAAGAAGTGGGAAAAGCCTAAGTGAGCTGACTAAAAGGGACGGTCAGTCTCACAAAGGTCAGTCTTTCTTTGCTCCCTTAAACATTGAACCATGCCTAGACAATTATGATACCACGATGTATGCGAATCCCGAGTATTCCCCTTCTTCATCTCCTATGCTTTCGGACAATATGCCGTCAGGAGCGACTAACAATGAGCGCGGCTGGGACGATAAACCAGTGCTTGATTCTCCTTTCAGTTACCCAGAAAAATTTATGAGATCTGCTAACCTTGACAGGGAGATAACCCTGAAGCTTAAACTAAAAGGAGAAAAGGCAGAAAAAGAAATTAATGCGTCCACACTACTGGATAGCGGAGCAAATATCACATTCCTAAACGACACCTATGTCAAGAAAAATAAAATAAAGAAACACCCCCTTCTGTTCCCGGCGAGAGTCTTTAACGCCGACGGAACTCCAAACTCCTCGGGTGAAATAACCCACTATGCCAACATCACTCTAGACTTTGAAGGACATAAAGAGGTCGTCAGAGCGGAGATAACAAACCTGGGAACTCATGACCTCATTCTAGGGTACATGTGGTTGAAAAAACACAACCCAGACATCAATTGGAGTACTGGAAAAGTAAACCTCACACGGTGCCCACTCCAATGCAACAACTCTACCTTCCTGAGAAAGGTCACATGTGAAGAAGTCGAAGACATATATTATCATTACGAAACAAAGATGGCAACAGCTGAACAAAAACCAAAAATAGAAAAACCTGTAGAGGAACTTGTTCCAAAACAGTATCACGAATACCTGGACATATTCTCGAAGAAGAAATCGGAAAGGATGCCGCTTAGGAAATCATGGGATCACGGAATCGAACTCAAGGAGACGTTTCAACCAAAGAAGGGTAGAATCATTCCCCTGTCTCCAGATGAACAAAAAGAAGTTTCGGATTTCATAGATGACCAATTGGTGAAAGGCTAGATCTGACCTTCTAAATTGGAACAAACCTCCCCCGTGTTCTTCGTCCCAAAGAAGGATGGACGAAAGCGAATGGTACAGGATTACCGTTACGTTAACGAACACACGGTCAAAAACAATTACCCACTTCCCCTCATTTCACAACTCGTCAATAAATTAAAACATGCCAAACTCTTTACAAAGATGGACCTCAGATGGGGATATAACAATGTTCGCATCAAAGAAGGTGATGAATGGAAGGCAGCCTTTGTATGCTTTAGAGGCTCCTTCGAACCCCTGGTCATGTACTTTGGATTATGCAACTCCCCCGCCACATTCCAACGTATGATGAACGAGATCTTTGCCAATATGGAAGGAGTCGTGGTCGTTTACATCGATGACCTGATGATATTCACTTCCACGGATAACCAAGAGGAGCACGACAAAATCGTACTCGAGGTACTCCGCAGGCTTCACGAAAATGATCTATTCATAAAACCAGAAAAATGCACATTTTCATGCAAACAAGTAGATTTTCTAGGAATGATTGTCGGAGTAGACGGTATCTCCATGGACGACAAAAAGACCAAGGCTATCAGAGAATGGCCCACACCCACGAAGGTCAAACATGTTCGATCCTTTTTAGGACTTGCCAATTTCTACCGACATTTCATAAAAGATTATGCAAAAATAGCACGTCCATTACATGATCTCACAAAAAAGGAAGTTCAGTGGACCTGGACAGAAAAAGAACAACAATCTATGGATAAATTAAAAACCGCTTTCATCACAGCTCCTATCCTCACATACCCAGACCATGATGGCAAGTACCGCTTAGAGTCGGATGCTTCGGATTACGCCACAGGAGCAGTCTTATCTATTCTCAAAGGGGATAAATGGCACCCTGTCGCCTATAATTCCCACAGTATGTCACCCGAAGAAAGGAATTACCCAATCGCCAACAAAGAGATGTTATCGGTGATCCGATCTTTGGAATTATGGAGGCACTACCTAGAAGGGCTGGAACAACCCTTCGAAATATGGAACGACCATGAAAACTTAAAACGGTTTATGACACACCAAGACTTGTCTAGAAGGCAAGTGCACTGGGTGCAATACTTATCTAGGTTCAATATGACATGGCACTACAAGACTGGTGCTACTATGGGAAAAGCAGACGCATTATCAAGAAGAGAAGATCACGCCGAAGGAATTGAAAACAACAACACAGGAATAACGGTTATACCCGAATCTCAGATCCGCCCAATTGAGGTAGAGCTAAAGGATCAAGGAGAAGAGTTCCAGGACCGTGTTAGTCACGAACAAATGAAAATTCCAAATCGGACGATCGAAGAACTCCAGAAGCGCGGTTATGAAATAAAAGAAAAATTATTACAAAAGAACAACAAAATCTATATGCCAGAATCACTCAGAATAGAAGCGATAACCATGCACCATGACACACCGGTTGCAGGACACCCCGGATATGAAAAGACGCTCGAACTCCTCTCGCGTCATTACACCTGGCCAGAAATGGCTAAACAAGTAAAAACCTATGTATCACGTTGCAAAAGATGCGCACACTTCAAAGGGAACAATCAGCCGCCAGCCGGCAAACTACAACCCCTAGAAGTACCGAATGCGCCATGGGAAGACATCTCAGCAGATTTCATCACAGATCTTCCCCTTTCCAACCATTATGATTCCATTCTCACAGTCGTGGATCACTTCTCGAAAGAAGTCGAATTCATTCCCACGACAAAAACATGTTCATCTCTTGAATTGGCTAAATTGTATTTGGCACATGTTTGAAAGCATCACGGCCTTCCGAAAACCATCATGTCGGATCGCGGTCCACAATTCGCTTCCACGCTTATGAAAGATATATACAAAAATCTAGGAATAACTCCGAAGTTGAGCACCGCTCATCATCCGCAAACAGACGGACAAACGGAGCGTATGAACAGAGAAGTTCAACAGTTCCTTCGAATGTTCTGTGCAGAAAGACAGAATGATTGGTCCAGCTGGCTACCAATCGCACAGTTCAGTTACAATTTGAAGCAGAACTCGTCAACGAAGTTCTCACCATTTTCCATCACTCATTCATATGCACCACGCATGGGAATAGAACGTCGCGCAGTTCAGGCACCTGCCACACAAGGGTTCATTACAGATATGACAGAAATCCTTAATAAAACCAAACAAAACATCGAAAAAGCTCAGGAGCGAATGAAACTCCAAGCAGATAAACACCAAGCAGAAGCACCGGATTACAAAGCAGGCGATAAGGTGTGGCTTGCCACAGATAACCTTAATATTGCAAACCAGTCCAGAAAACTCTCGGATAAATGGATAGGACCATATGAAATCATATCTATGAATGGCACAAACGCAGTGGAATTAAAACTCCCTCATTCAATCAAAATCCATCCAGTTGTCAACATCTCACGTGTTAAACCGTATCGGGAACGCCTTGACGGCCAACCAGCGGACCGGCCCGGACCGGTAATCATTACAGAAAACCGAGATGTTGAATACGAGGTTGACTATCTCGTTGACTCGAGACTTAAAGGTCGAACCCTAGAGTACCTCATACACTGGAAGGGATACGATGAAACAGAGCACACATGGGAACCGGCTAAACACCTAACGAACAGCCTGGACACTGTTACAGAATTCCACAAAGCCCACCCATCTACACCCCGCAAACTCTGTATCAACTATGAAAACTTTAACTCTATGTTTAAACCCATACCTATGCCTTCCACCGACGTCGAAAACACAGCAGTTAATCTCCTTGACCATTCTGACAATGATC
>JBBPLQ010000284.1:0-30434 GCA_038089855.1 Royoungia palumana
AGAAAATGGGTCGGAAAGGATCCCTTAGGGCACCCCCGTCAAACTCCTCATCGGGGTCCGAGAATACCAGGGCGTTCGGCGAGTGAAGCGACTCACGAAAAGATGCTTCACGTGCCTCGTCGGATAAGAGATGGAAAGGAGAAAGGGATTCGTCGAGCGATTCGCAGCACTGAATCAGATTACACTCGAAATGAACCTGATGATTCGTAAAGAGCAGGCGCCGAGGAGAAAGCAGCCCCTCTTGAAAGGTCCATGCTCTCGTATCCCAAAGAGAATGTGAGATCTGCGAGTTGAGGGGAGGCATCAAGGACAGTAGCAGTTTCCCCCCAATTCGGCATGATAATTGTGGTATGACACCCTCTCGTGCACCAACGCGGGGTAATCCACTACAAGCAGATTGACCAACGACGTTGAAGAGGGTCGCCCAGGCACCGGTGTAGATAGCACTCATGAGCGGGATCTGTGTGTTCTTCTCTTCACTGTCTGCCTGGTCAATGCACAACGAGTCCGCCCAAAGATATCGTTTTCCGAGGTGACGTACCACGACCATCGCATCTTCGAGTGTCGCAGGAACGGTCGGAAGGATATCCCAAAGTTTGTAACTTGGTTGGACCACGCCTCCCCAAACGTAACTGAGGGCGACATAATCGCAGCCATCCGAAGGGTACATGACAATCTGGCGGGTCTCTGCATCGACGAGTTTGATCTTCTTCAAGCCTTCGGATACGAGAGGTCGGCATGTCATGTGGTGAAGCGAGTCGCAGCGACGAAGCCATTCCTTGATCAAGCTGTAGTTTGGTGCCTGCGAGTCCACTTTCTTCACGCCCAATGCGGGGACATCTGCTGCCATGCCGCGTGTCTCCGCAGCACACTCCACTGCGATCGCATCCACACCGGCATGAACGCCTATCTGAGGTTGCCAGCGAGACCTCGCCCGCGTGAACGCAGTATAGAGGCAGATCGAATGGGGGCCCCATTCCTTCTTCGGCCACACTTCTTGGGCCGGGTCTAGGTGTACAAGCGTCCAAGTGGGAACGAGCGCCAGTTGGCCTTCATCCGCATTTTCGGGGTTGTGAATGCTCTGAAGGTCGTCACTTGAGAGATACGTCATGTCGAATATCAGGCGACACATAGGGCAGGTGGAGAGGAGTCGAATAGATGTTACAGGGCCGAGGAGGGGCACCGGTGTCATTCTTCTTTTCACTTTCTCCATGTATTGATCGCGTTCAGATGAGCGTGCCCCGGATAAGACGTCGAATTGGACGTCAAGTTGGGCACACCGAGTACATAGGGCTTGAGCAGATGCCTCGTCTGGGGGGAAGGGAAATTTGAAAGGAGAGGATTGGGATGGTCCATCAGTGGAAAACTCGTCTTCCAGACCGTCACCCTGCAGGAATTGGGGACACGTCTCCACCAAGTGGCCAACTTTTCCACAAATCAAGCAGAGACAATATATGAGATCTGCCGGGGTTGGGACCGATTTGTGCTTGGAGGGGCGTCCTTTGGCCTTGCGCGGCATGTTCAAGCGATATCTCGGGTCTTTCGTCACACTTTGCGACACCTTTGGGGCCCCTTTGAGTCTGAGCGCTCGAATGATGAACGATCTGTCAGGCGAGAAGAACCCGCAAAATCAAGCGCCCAGCAGAGGGCTTACAACAAGGTTGCAACCCATCATTCGCAGAAAGACTTTCCATGGTTTCGCCACGGAGTCCATTACCGCACGACCTAAGTCCTAGTATCGGATATTCGCATCATCAAATAATGTCGCAACTTTTTGCGCGGCTGGGAATGACTTGCCATGAGATCGTATCATGCAATTAATTTCCACGATCCACAGCTTGCTGAGCTTACTTGTTTATCTTCTCACCGGCATTCGAGTCGAATGGACTTAGCTCAGGAAATCATCGATGAAATCATCACGGTCGCTCAGCGACTTCTCAACACTCTGGTCGTGCATGTTGGTCATGAAGGTGGGGAGAATTTTGAAATTTCCCGCATACAGCTGGCCGGAGATCTACACAAAGTCGTCGCTACCTCTCTTGCTATCACGGAAACCCTCAAAAAGTTGCCAGAGTGCGGGGATGGCACCCTTGATGAACGTCTCACTGACTGGTTGACGAGTCGAGAGCCTGCTAGGTGCCGGGTAACATTGCATACAATGGCGAATCTAGTCAGGGTGGACCAAGACAAGGGTATCTGGAAATGGCTCCCCAGGCTATCTTCGGGTTCTGCGCCTGGAAAGGTCAGGATAAAAGAGGCAATCACTCTTTTCGCCGAATACAGGGATCATTTTCATTTCTTACTCACCACAGATGTCTGGTATATACATCTCCGTATATTCATTGCTAACTTGACTAACTTATGACTGACTATTCTCAGGAACCTTGAAATGCGCGACAAACAGAGGCCGTGTGCAAATATTCCTACTGACGGTATCGATGTCATTGCGAGCAATGTACCATCCTTTTGCAAGGGCAACTCGGTCCAAGATTTGCGAGATAACCCAATATTTATTGAGTAAGTGGAACGGTGTTGCTCTAAGCCCGTTTTGTTACCCTTTGTGTATAGTAAATCCACACTTGAAATGCAAGGGACAGCGCGAGAGAAGAACAAAGAAACTGATCGTATGTGTCTGTTACAATATGTTATGCGTATTGTTATTCTTATGAAACGTACGAAGTCAAACAACTAGAGGATGTCTTGTGTTGGCTTGCAGGGTTGGATTGCACCGAAAAACATGAGATCATGATTGATCTACGTCAATGCGACACATGTACATGGCTTCCGGATACCTCTGCATACAAGACTTGGAGACACGGCGAGAATTCATTATTGTGGTTGCACGGAAAACGTACGTGCTCCAAATATCACAAAGTATTCATAACTGACTGTTTTTGGCGACTAGCGGGGGCGGGAAAATCTGTTCTGATGTGCGTTTACGTGCCTTACTTTGAGACGATCCTGATTCCACATCAGTGCTTCTGTGATCGATGAGCTTGAGTGTTCGCTAGGTGACGGAGAAGTCCTCGTCTTTTTCTATTGCGATTTCCGAAGTGAACGTTCAACGGACGCCGCTGAGGTCTTGCGTTCTCTGTTATCTCAACTTCTGCGAAAGCTTCCTGATGGCTCAGTTGATCCTGGGAATATTCTAGACGATTTAGTCAGAGCGAAGGGACGAGGTGGATCCGTTCTCAAGAATGCTAAGCATCTTTCGTACCTCCTCTCTGGTATCGCAAATCGATTTGCTCGGCCGCCACTCATCATCATTGATGCACTCGATGAATGCAGAGACATTCAGAATCTCCTCGATTCCCTCCTTGTATTGAGTCAGGCCAGGCTGCGATTATTCATGGCCAGCCGTCCCCTCCAGATCATCAAGGACCAATTTTTAGGTTTCCCTTCTATTTCGCTGGAAAAGATGTCCGCCGAAGTCTCGGCTGACATTCAATTACATGTCACGCGGGAACTCGATTCTGACAGACGACTAAGGACTGCTCATGGAGGACTGAAAGAAGAAATTTGGAGTAGTCTGTGTGAAAACGCGGACGGAATGTAAGTATGAACCACTGAGGTGACTGCAGAGCCATGTGACATTGTTCTCTAGGTTCCGCTGGATCGAATGTCAACTCAACACTCTGAAGCGATGCATGACCCCAGCAGACATCAAAGAAGCGCTTGAAAACCTTCCAAAAGGACTCGAGGAGACCTATCAACAAATACTTCTTGCCATAGGCAAGGAAGCACGTGAAGCTGATGCTGTACGGCGCGCCTTGACCTGGCTCGTCGCCGCTTACCGTCCCTTGCGATTATCTCAAATGGTCGAAGCGCTTTCAATTGATCTTGGCCGACGTGTCTTGGATATAAACATTGCACCCATACATGGATCAGCCTTGTTGGATGCATTGAGCAGCCTCATAACACATGACGAAGAGACTGACCTCATCATTCTCTCGCATTTCAGTGTACAGGTATGTTTTGAGTGTCGTCAATGTCACATATCACAGAGCTATTACTGAATTTAAAGGACTTAGGAATACTTAACGGGAGAACTGGCCTACACCAAACTCTCCGTGTTTCATGTGGACTTGCCGTATGCTGAGGGCCAGCTAGCCCAATTCTGTATGTGCTACATCGCCGCTTACTTGAACCGGGAGCAAGGTTCCAGTGTGGACGTCTTCACCTCGCACGAGAGCAGCGTTCGCCCTGACTACATGGAACCATCCCGTACTTTCGGACATCATGCAGCCGCCTATTCATCTCCAGAACCCCGACCGCTCCTTGAATATGTAGTATCTCACGCCTTCGACCATCTTGCACATGTTGAGCCAAGAAACACAGCTGTCCTTAGGGCCCTCGTTACCCTTGAAGGTGACGTACGACGAAACTCGTTAGAGTGGGAACGAATGCGTGAGGCCAGTGGCGCAAAGTGGCCGACTTCTCGTGATGACTTTGTGCTTTACATTCTAATTGCTTTCGCAACCGAACCACTCTTGCGTTCATTCCTTGGGCGTGGTTCGCTCAAATCAAAAGCTGGCACAAACCCACTCGTATATGCTGCGCAATTGAACAGGACCGCACACGCTCGGACCTTACTATCTCGAGGTGCCGCTCTCAATCGCAAGGGTCGACTAGCTTTCAGTCCTTTCCTGATGACACCACTCCATGCCGCCGCTTATCACCGATCTAGTTCCGTCGTTGATCTCCTCTTGACTAAGGGTAGCCCTGTCCCGAGGTGGATGTTTGCAGAGGTACTCAAAGCCAAGTACCTAAGAAATGTTGCTGGTGCTGGTATCGCTGCAAGGCTAATGCAAACCGACGACTTCGCGGAGTGGGCAGTTGAAGTTCAGGACCAGTTTCCACTACTTGGATTCCTCAGTGATCTGGATTACACGCACAAGGATGTTTTGGATACAGATGCATGGCCGAGTGATGGAGACACTCTCAACATTCTCCGCAGACTCGTTCAGGTTGGCTGCGATCCGTTTACTACTCACGGCTCATACGCGCCAAAGCTCTTCCACCAAGCTACTGCTGCCGGACATGTATCCACACTCAGGTACATGCTGTCATTGAACATCTCTCCGCCACCAGACATTTTGGTGTGTATAACGTGCACCGCGAAGGAGCGGTTTCCCCCCAGCTCGTGGACTATGCGACTTCTACTCGAAGGTGGAGCAAATGTACACGCAACTGCAGCCCATAGAAACACTCCGCTGCATGTTACAATGGATCACACGGAACACAACATGTCTGAGGACGATTGTCTAGAAAGAGTCAAACTCCTGACCAATGCTGGTTGCAGTCCATGCGCCCGCAATCTTAATGACGAGACACCACTACATTTTGCCACGAGTCTGGGCTTTACGACTGTGGTTCAATATCTGCTTTCGCTTCGTATACCGCAACCACCAAACCTTTTCCTTTCAGCCTCACTAGTCCGTTCAAGGAAGGCATCCATGGTCAAATATCTCATTCACTTGGATGCGAATGCGTTGGTAGCGTCAGACAATGGGGATACAATGCTCCATCGTTATTTGGGTTGCTCATCTGAGTACAGTGGACATCAAGGCCCTGAGGAAGACTGCTTGGAGAGCACCAAGCTTCTCGTTCGTGTTGGGTGCAGTCCGCTTACTGTCAACTCAGCGGGAGATACCCCAATGGATGTTGCGTTACGCACGGGCCACTTTTCTGTCGTGCAGTATTTCCTCGCGTTGCATATACCCCTCCCTCCGGATGCCTTGCTCAAGGCGGCCAGCGTTCCAAATACTTCCCTAGGCTCGTTACAGATGATCAAAATGCTCGTTGAAAAGGAGGAGAATGTACGAGTCGTCTCTCCCGATGGGGACAACGCATTGCACCGCATCCTATCCGTATCTGACGCGGAATATTTGGAGGAGATAGTGAAAGTACTGCTGGATGCTAGATGTGATGCTAGTGCACGCAATGCTGCTGGACAGACACCAATCCATCTTGCTGCACGAGTTCAACACCACAAGCCGATTATAGCGTATCTCCTCTCGCAAGGTGTGCCACTCCCTCGTGATATCATGCTTGTGGACACTACGGGGGACATGTACACTTTCCTTCTCGAACAAGGCGCTGACCCTCGCGTCGTCGCGAAAAACGGCGACACCGTGCTACATACAATCCTGAGCTGCGCATATCCAGAACACAGCGTGCTACAGCTGACCAAAGCCGTCATTCGTTCCGGATCAGACCCTTTTGCATTGAACTCGGCCGGTGAAACAACCCTCCATATTTCCGTACGCAGGGGATACTTGTCTGTTATCAAACACCTGCTTTCGATCAAATTGCCCCTCCCTTCCGACATATTGCTCACCGCATCGTGCCCTCGGCCGGCAATGTACCGCAACTCTGGCTTACAAACAATTCGTTTCCTTGTTGAGAAGGGAGTTCCTACAGACGTGGTTACTAGGGACGGTGATACTGCTTTGCATCTTGCCCTTTCTTCCACGTTCAGGAAGGCCGATGATGCTCTACCAGTTACCCAGATCTTGATCAACGGCGGATGTGATCCTCGGGCTCAAAATTTGGCTGGAGAAACAGCACTCCATGCTGCGGCTATAGGTGGACACCTTGGGGTGATAGATCATCTTCTCTCGCAAGGTGTATCATTCGATCCCTATATTCTACTTGCTCTGGCCACTTCAGAGAGGCCAGGAATCCTTAAATCGAAAGTCGTGCAATCTCTCATTGACAAAGGTGCCAACATACGTGCCACCACACCCAATGGCGACACGGCCTTGCATATCACGTTGGCTTGCAGTTATGAAGGAACACGTTTAGAGACTGTTCAGGCTCTTGTCAACTCGGGATGCAATCCCTCGCAGCCCAATCTCGCTGGCCAAGTACCGATACACGTTGCAGCAAGCAGTGGCTTTCCCTCTCTCGTTAATTATCTCCATTCCCTGAGTGGGCTCCTCCCTGTTGATGTTCTTTTTGCCGCCACCGCTTCGCTGAGAAAGAAATATGTGTCCTTTGCTGTCTCGCAGACATTTCGTCTCCTCGTCATTGAAGGGGCTGATGTACATGCACTCATGCCAAACGGGGACACTCTATTACATACCATCATCAGGCAAGGTTTCAAGCCACCCTCGCTCAAGAACGACAATAATGGCGTCCCATGGAAGGTCGTGGGGTTCCTCCTCAGTGCCGGTTGTGACCCTTTTGTATGCAACATGGAAGGTCAGACAGCGTTCGAGCTGGCACAACTCCAAGGATATCTTTTTTACAGCAACTTTGTGCGCTTGGTGAACACGTACCGTGGCGGCACACACTTGCCAGTTATCTTTCAACCATCGAGCTCAAAGCGGAGAGTTGAGGACATGGACTGCATTATGGACTGCCGGCTCATAAAAAGAGGTCGCTTGGACGAGATTGGAGATGACGATGAGATTGACCAAATTGATGAACAGCTTATGGAGTAATTTATGTATTGTTGTGTAATGTCCATCCTTGTGTCTTTTAATCCGAAATGTGCTGGGCTTGAACGCGACCACCTTTTGCAAGAAAAATGTTTGGATACCGGAACCTGGATCAAAAGTGGACTACCACCTGGCACGCCTCATCACGCACCTTCTCCCGCTCCGACCGCAGCTCCGAGCCTGAATGGCCATTAGTCCGTTGTGACAGCTAACCTAATCTTGTGAAGATCCACACTCACAGAGGCCCGTCTCTGCAAGCGGTAACAAGCTGTTTTGCTGCAGAAAACAGGGAGTAGTTTACTAATGCGATTGAGATCAAGGAGTGAGATGATAGCTACATACAGCTGGTGAGTTGAATTACATAGTTGCGTAGAAGCCAAAACGATATTTTAGTCCGGATCCAGTTTCTGGAATATATCGCAATTCGACATGCAGAGATACCTGACCGTGATGGGATTAAATAGTGGCGACGTCAAGTGGAATCGTGCATCCTCCAGCATCAAGTTAGTCAATGAGCTCGTTCCCACACGGTCCCAAACGCGCCCTAAGTTAGTCCCGCACGGTGCACCGTGGTAACGAATCGGTGGTATCCACGAGTGTACCCTCTCGGCCAAACATTCGATGACCATACTGATCAAGTAACTCTCCTCGAGGACGTCGACTGGAAAGCCTGTCACCGTCCGTGAGGCTGCCCTGTGAAGAAGGATCCACGACTCTGGTGTAGCTACTGAGCTCTAGAAAGACACCGTCCTGTTCGTACAGGCAACACACACCTTGTGTTCCCGATGGGTTCCGGACTTGGTCAAAGCGGTCTCGCCTTGGCAGGCGTTAGGATCACAGATCCCGGATTATATGGGCCAACAGACATCTGGGTTCGGGGAATATTGACGGGAGGGGTGGAGAGGGAGTATCAGGTTCCTCGTAGAGCGTCGTCTTGATTCAGGAACACCGACCTCGGGGTCGGAGTCGCTACTTGGGTAGTCCAAATGGATGTGGACACCCTGGCCAGTCACACATAGGGAGACAGTGGGGAAGTTATCTGAGTCCCGGCGCGCAAGTCGAAGGTATTCCTGTTCCGCCAGATTGCTACCGACAGGCATTGCAATGTCTTCTGCCTGCAGATCATACGCCGATGCAGATTCAGGAGCTGGTTCGATGTTGGTCGCATTCCTGGAGGCCGGCCGTGGTGGTTCCTAAGATGGTAGTCACATAATGCAACGATAACAACCAAGCCAACTCCATCCTGAATAACACACCACCTGCAAAGTGCACGAGCCTGCCCGCGGAACCATCGATGCCGTCCGTTCCTTCGTCATGGGACATGCCCGCCAACTCGGACGGTTTTTTCCCCCGCAACGAAGGAGACCGACTCGCCAACAAAGCAGGTTACTTCGTCTGGTCACACCGTATACGAAAAGCCCTCGGCTACTGTGGCTTGCTAGACGTCGTCGACGGGACACTTCCAGAGCCCACGGACGCCATCCAACGCACGGTCTGGCTAAAGATGGACGCAGCAGCCTCAGTGCTCATCACTAGCTGTATCACAGGTGATCTAGTGATCAAGATCACCCATGCCCACACGGCGAAAGAATCATGGGACCTCATCGCAAAAGAGTTCAGCGAGACATCGGGCTCCATCATCCACTGGTTTCGTCGCCTCACGAAGCACATGGAAAACGGCAGCGACATCTCTACGCACATCATCGCATACCAAGAAGCAGTCCGGTATCTCGCACATGCCAACTTTGCTCTCCCCGAATGGCTCGCCGCTGCCATCCTTCTATCGACATTGCCAAGTGATCCCAATGTTCCGGGATCGTGGGACACCTTTGTGAACGCTGCCAAGATGGACAAAGCTACGATGACGCTATCGAGCGTCGTATTTGACATACTGGAGGTAAAACGCGGTCATGAGTCGACAATCGCCGTCAGCTTAGCAACTCCTGAGACCTTGCGAGCCGTAGACATCAAGTTCTGCGCCAACTGCGAAAAGGAAGGGCACATTCAAGAAGAGTGTGCGGTCATCACAGAGGAGACACGCGAGATAGACGCAGAGGAACCGACGCGGTCGCGCTCTCAAACCAAGGCGTATCGCGAAACGCTGCTTGCTGTGCGTTCAGAAGAATATACACGACAAAAGATGGAAGAGAAGGAAAAACGGCGGCAAACGTACGCGGCGCGAAAGGAAGCTGAGTTAGCTGCGCGCAAGTCAGAGGAAGAGCGGGAGATCGCTGACGCCGGTATGTCATTTTTCATGTTCCCTATCTCTCGTGCGTACGACTGACGAGACGGACGTAGAAGAACGACGTTTGACGGAGGAATCTGTACGGAAGCGACAAGGGGAGGAGCGCCTCGCTGAACAGCGCCAGGAACGCGAGACCGAGCGCGTGGCTCTTGTCGAGGAAACACGCCGAGAAGCACAGCGAGAGGCAGAGGCGGAAGAGCGGTTACGTTCGCAAGCCAGGTTGATTGGTGGGTGGCGCGCACGCATGTATACACGGTCGCCCAACGTGACCAATGCCCCATTGCACGAGAGCACAAAAGCCGCAGGCTCGTCCGGGGTGGTGCCAGAAGCGAAGGCATGGCGACCCAAACGTTATCGAAATCGACCTTGATACCAGCCGGGAAATAAGACAGGTGTCCCTCGTTCCTTGTCCGTGTGCAGTCCCTTTATTTCGTCTTTACATCGCCCTATTCGATTCAATTGGGGTACTGTTGCATTGCATAAAGTACAGCACTGTTTGTCCATAGTCCGTGTGCGAGTAGATACAGTAGTATACTATCAACTCCCAGGTATTAACAATCTCAAAGTAGACCTTCGATGTCCCAGGATCGAATAACCCAGATGTATGATGAGCCAGTCCGTGAGTACAACCAATAACTTTACTTGTCCGTCAATTCTGCCGTCTGTCCTAGCGTCTTCGCTGCTTATACGTCTTATGAGCCAAGGGAGGTGCCGACACGCAATCTCACTCACCTCTTGAACGTCGTGCTGTCGGCGAATGCACGTCGTCTGGATCATCTACCGAGTCCTTCCTTCTCTCCATCCTAAAGGCGAATATGAGACTAAACTAGCAAAAAGTCATAAACCGCCATACCAATACCCCTGCCCCACGTCTACAGACAACCTGCTCACATCGCTCGCCCGCCGCTGTCCCCTCCGCATGGATTTTTCCCTCGCTACCAACTCGGGGGATGTCAACAAGATGCGTGCTGGCGACGAGGACGTGGACGGTATCGGACTCGTCTCGTGGTCCGCGGGCCATCCCCATCCGCGCTCGCTTCGAGGTGACGTGATGTCCCGGGACGCCAACGGCGACCTCGGAGTTCCCGGCGTCTCGTTGATCAAGATGGTCGGTATGCCTAGTTGCGCTGTTCGTCAGCCACACTGGTAGGATCGGGGTCGGCGACAAAGGGGGGACGAACCTCGAGCCGTGGCGAGCATCGTTTTACGATTTTGGAGAAATTCGCGGCGAAGAGCGATCATCCTCAGTTGAGACCGCACCTTGTCCAGCCCCACGAGGCCCGCGACTACCTGGAGGGTTTCTTCTCTCACCTCGAGTTCTTTCAGCCTGATGTGCGTCCAACAAGGCAAACAGCGATCAATTTATGATAGGACTAAAATCAGTGTGAGGAATCAAACTCACCCCAGCGCCTCCCGATCATCAATCAACTTGTGGTGCGCCAATAACACGAGGATGTCTGTAAACGAGACACCACCCTTGCCTCGATAATACATCACGTTCGCCTCGTGAAAGATTCGCGAGTAAACCGCCCGTCGTTTCCGGATCACGCTAAAGTCAATTTTGCTAAGCAGTTTGTTCAACTTGCGAACCCGTATCCCGCCCGTCCTATTATCCTTCTTGGACTTGTCTTGGCAGGCTGCGAGGAGCGATGACGTGGAGTACTGAGACGGGTAAACGCGCACTTCAAACACGCCAGTGAGTTTCTGGGAAACGATGGTCATGAAGAAGTACTCAGATGACCTGAATAACATACAGCAAGGAATGGAACGAGATTCGGGCGTTCCAGCAAACCCGTGTTGGGATCCGCAAATTCTGCCCAAGCTTTTTTGAATGCCCGTATCTCTTGGCGCGTAATCGACTTCAAGACACCGCCGCTCGACTGGAATACGTACGAAAAGCTCTGTACGATGACACCAGTGAACATATTGACAAAGATGTACTAACGAAAAGCGGTTAGCCGCGGAGAGATGTGTATAATCGTGCACTGTCTCACCATACTGAGCAAGTTCCACGCGATAAACAGCGAGAATGCCCAAACAGTACTACCACAATCCGTCTGGTAGAGACCATTAGGCACCTGCGTGCAGCGCGGGTATGCAAGGGTGCTGAACGTAAATGTCAGTGTCAGTGTCCGTCGAATCATGCAAGCGTGGAAACTGACTAGTCGTGCATAAACTGATTCCAACCCTCCCTACCGCATCATTAGCACAACTGTTTGACTAGCCAGACAACCACTCACCCAGTGCTCATGAACATCAGCATCAGGAGTGCCGACCCCATAGTTTGATAGTTCTGATAAGTATTCTCTCCCGAGTACCACTTTGTCAACCCAAACACCTCCATGTACATGAGAGCAAAAAATAGAAAGAGGGTAAGCCACAAGGCGAGTAAATTCAGGATGACCGGAAGACTGGCTCTGTCAAAGTGTTGATGAATGAAGTAGGTTCTGGCAGAAACAACAAAGCCAAGCACGCACCTTGCGGTCTTGAAGAGCTGGTTCAGAGAATCGACTCTTTGAACCAGCTTGAACACGATGCTGATCAGGAAAAGTTTCTGTAGGAACTGAACGTTGAAACTCTCGGGGTAAAAATGAGCGACGAGGGTCGAGGTGAAGCTTCCAGACGCCACGACGATGTCAAAGAGATTCCAGCCGTTGGCACGGAAGGAGTACCATCCCAATCCATACAGTCGAATGATCGTATCCACCACGTAAACCGAGGAGACGAAGAGCGAATATGCATCTGTGTGGAGCCTTTCTCAGCAACGTGCGCACAAGCATAGGAATTCCACGAGTTGCTTACTGTGCCAGTCGTCCGCGGTTTTCGTCGAGAACGCTTCCGTCCTACAACGTCTGATAAGTACAGAGCGTAGTCAACAACGGGGAAAATATACATCAGAACGACCATCTGGATGACAAAGAGTAGAGTCATCATCCTCGCCCACGACCCATGCTTGTGGATGGCACGGTCGTAGCACCAAGCTCGTACCACCGATGCCGGGCGAACCTTTGGTCTCTTGGATGGCTTGAGTCGCTTAAGCAGTTTCTGCAAATCAATCCACTCTCGCTGCGCTTGAGTAAGATAGGCCGAACCGGTCCGCGACAAGAAATTTCCGATAATGATACTAAGTTTCGTGAGTCAGGACACGTGTGCAATACCGTTCAAAGATGTTCACTTACCTGACGAACAACGTCAAGATCACAACACCACCCAGCAAGTTGTATATCACGAAAAAGATCGCGTTCGCCTGCGAAGCGTTGGTTTGTGGTTGTTGTCCCTCGCCAGTGATGCTCATCGCAACGGACATGACATCGATCCATCCTTCCAGCGACACGATCTCAAATAGGATGAGCATCGAAGCGGCGAAGTTGTCAAACGAGAACTTGGTAGAGGGCGCAGGGTTATCCCAAGCACGTGGAACTGGGAACCCAAAGCTATTCCCGTAGATCGTGTTCACGTATTCGTTGGTACAGTCCCCTATACCTTGGACACTCGTATCATTGCACTCATTCATTAGGCCGGCGAAGATGTTCGTGCCCCAGACACTGAAAGGGATAAGGTAGAGAATGGCGAGAACGGCGGCATCGAGTATACGCGTAAAACCAGCTAGAATCAAATGTTCAAATGTGCTCCGCATCTTCTCAATCAAGGTCATGAACCGGAGAGCCTGCAGCGCCTTCAGGGCGCGGATGAGTCGACTGAGGCCACCGATGAAAATCAACGTGAATGTCGTATTCACGAGGATCCCCGTCATGATAACAAAGTCGAGAATATTCCAGATATTGCGGATATATGCATTGGGAGCGAAAAGGAATCCGTCCGCGATGATTTTGATCAAGAATTCGGTGACCAACATCAGGGTGAAGGCCGATTCTACGATGTTGAACCATGAAAATCGAGTCGGCCCGTGTTGCAAATAGTAGCTATGCCGATAGAGGGGTGTGGCAATTGCTTCGGTGGTGACATTGCATAGAACACCCAAAAAGATCGCAAGCTGGAAGAATGAATGTGCGACATCCGAGGGGGGTGTCCCGAATATCCTCTCTCCACCACTGGGATGAACAATTTTCTGGAGAAGGCGACGGAATCGATTTGTTTGAGGGATAATCCAAAACGTCTTGTCATACGTTGGATATCTCCGAATCAAGTCGATAGTCTGAGTCCTATGGATATCGTCGGAGTCCTTGGGGGTTGGGTCTCTTTTCAGCCTTGCTAATATATCACTAAACCAACCTGTGGTGAGAAGAGAAAGATTGCCAATGAGCGAATGGTTCCTCACAAGTATCGATTTGTTTCGTCCTCAATCTGCTCTTCCGGGCCTCTTGATTCAGCACGTACTTGATGGAGGTCGAGAAGTGGAATATCCTCTGTTGTTTCACCTCCTGTGAACAGCTCGTGGAGTAGACCAACCGAGTTTTGCCGTAGATGATGAGACCGACTATTTGCGCTCGAGAAGGCACGTCCCTAGGTGAAGCAGTATCAGCATGTGAATAGATTCGAACATTTTTTAACTAACTTGACCAGACCGATGTATAGGAAGCGGAGACTGCGGAACCGGTGACCCTGCCTCTCCTAGAATTAAAGTCGAAGACGAATTTTCGGTGTTCTCCATCGTCGATTTCTTCCATCGATAGGGATTTAACATGGTCATCCATCTGCTGTTGGCACTCTTGCGGTTTTGCTCCGAGAAGTTGGACGCTTGCATGTCCCTCTTGGCTTCCTCTGCCACATCAAAGTTCTCGTTGATGACGGCAATAAACATTTGCATGACAATGACTAGTAAGCCACTATTTTAGCCATCCAGATATGTCTAGCAACGCCGATACACTTACAGTTCGCAAAGAGGAACCAACAGGACAGAAGAGTACACACAATGAATGCTTGACCAAGGTCCAGTTCGGCATCCGTCGCGTTATACAACACAGTGGTCCAGTTCTCTGAGGAAAATATTTGGTACATGGCCAAAAAGGAGTTAAACAGTTGGCCAAAGTTCATGGTGACTGTCCCAGACATGTCTCCTTGCAGGAGTTGAATGCCAACCAGTGCAGCGAGGAAGTTGATAAGTATCAGGAATAAGGCCATGTTCACGAGGCCGTACATGTTTCCAAAGACGGTCAACTAAGATAGCACATGCACCCTGGATTAACTCTAAAGCAATGGATTAGGATGCAAGACACACCATCAATGGCTTCATGCGCGGTACGACCAGTATCACGCGGTAGAATCTTGCCAGTTGGAAGATCGTCAACCATGGGTAGATGGCCGAATGGCGGATGAAAGGGATCTGTATGACGCTGCATCCAACAGCGAGAATCAAGTCTAGCCAGTTGTTACCATGATGGAAAAAGTTCCTCCATTCAGGGAATTCGACAGCAATGCGGAAGACGATCTCGATATCGAAAGAAAAAGTGGTGATGCGTTCCGCCATGTCGATAATTTCTTCGTGCAGGGGGCTCATGTCGGTAGTTGCGGTGGCCTCCACAACGAGGGACGCAAACGCAAGAAACACCCAGAACCACCGCGTGTACGACCACCAGACTTTGAGACAATTTTGACCAACATGGCGACCAGTAACAGCAGACCAGCCTTCATCAGGTTCTTCCACGACACGCCCGAGTCTATAAGCCAGATAAGAGTAAATATAGATGGCGCATGATGTACGAGAAGAACACTCACGGAGCCGCCCCAAAGGCACTTCTTTTGGTATTGGAACGGATCGCAGAAAACGTATTTGTAATGACGGCGACCAATAAATTAATCAGCCAAAAATTCAGTACTAGAACACCGGAAATAAAGAAAATAGATGACACGGGATATTCGGATGCCATGATTTGATACATAACTCCTGACCACTGGGATGATCACAAGTACACCAAGTCAGAAATCACCGGTGTTTGAACGACAAGGCACTCACGGTATTCACGGAAGCAAGGACAATTATTTGGAGGGTTGCATAATATACCGTATCGAAGTTTTCGACACCACCGTAAGGATTCTGTCCCTCCTACACGATGGTAAGTATGGCAGACATCGAATTACGAAACATTAAAGCACCTGACAGACTTGCCCCAACGGACAAATAAACCCTTTTATAACGTTCGCAGGAATACCGTCAGCCTGGAGATAAGGGGAAGGGGTCAAAGTCGTCGCGTTGATATGTCCTCCACAAAGTTGCGTCAACTTCGTGGCATTCTCGCCTAGCACGGGTAGAAGATTACAACTACGACGCAGAGATCCTTTGAAGGACTGCACGCCAATCATACTGAGTATTTGAAACGTGGGTCATCCTTGTAGTTCTGTCATTTTCGGTGGAAGACTTACGAAAATAGCACCATAGCAAAGACAATGAAATACACCACATCCGCCAACAAAGAACGAGCAAGCTTGAGAGAACGCATGATCGTCTAGACTGTCGGTGAGTGAAGTACGTATTGAGTATGATGACCACCCACAGCAGTACCGTTCGTGACACTTAATAATCTTGCTGTCCTGAGGACGCTCAAGGCCCTGAAGATTCCGATATGGTAAGTTCCCCGTTCGAGACCAGTAGTCGCCAATGCGAACGACACCCAAAACCCAATCACTGCAACAGAATCGACCCTACCCCAACTTTGACGCAAAAATGGGATATTTCTCACGATCTTACTGTGGACCATTTGTATATCAAGTCTGAATGGAAGTGAGAGGTGAGCATCGGGGTCAGATTTTTGGACGTCGGATTTCATTGCTTGAGAAAGAAATGTAGGTGGTGATTCATGGTCTTCCGAGTAACGTTTACCGTCTTGAAATTCGGAGGTCGGCGGGGGTATGCCAGTAGGAACTGGTGCAAACGAGGTAGAGCGTAGATGTGATGATAATGAAAAGGGTTTCGTCAGGTTGTCGTACATCCTCTTCCATGTTAGTCCTCGCGACAACGATCCAGATCGCATTACCGGAACGTTGCCAAGTGGGGCCGAATTCGTGGACATTGTGCGTGCTAATTTCGAAAATGAGAGGGATAACAAGGATGAGGTTGGCACTTCTGGGTCTAGAAGCAATCCAGAGACACATATGCGTGCCAAAACCTCCACCCTGATGCTGATAAGCTTGGATGCCAAGAAAATTGAACCAGTGACATACGTGAATACTACGAAGAGAGCGAAAAGGACGAAGTCTTCCCAACCATGGAAGTAGCCCGTGACGGTAACAGGACCTTGACTGTCAGGCAACAACAACGTCCGCGAGGCTTGTACGACCAATGCAATAGCATTGACGACGATCAGGGCGAGTATCGTCGGTTCGGTGTACCTGGAGATCGCCAATTAGCGAGCAAAAGGTGTATCAAAAAAAGTTTGGTACGGATGGATTAACAGGTGATACAGCCTTACGCGAAGGGGATTCGTTGGTCCCAAAAAGCCAAGAACCCACCCTCGCAGAGGTGTCCCTGGTTGCGCTTGATAAGTGACTCGCTCGCCAACCCCGTGCTCCACCATTCCACCAAGTCTATCCGGTGTTGAATCAGAATCCTCGCTGTCGTCTTGTAGTCGAACGGACTGCCTGTGTCCGCGAACGTTTGCAACGCGCATAGATGCCTGCCGAAACGCATTTCGAATGGCAGTTCCCGAACGCTCAAGGGGCGAAGGACTCAGAGTATAACGTCGTCTGCGCCTTGGTGTGAGGCCAGCAGAGCGTTCAGAGTCGACAGACAACTCGCTCGACCATGGACCATTCCCTGTCCGCCGAGCCATTCTGGAAAGACGCAGCTCGTCGCCATCTTGAACTGGGTCCGCGTCCGAATCCGAGGCGGAATGCAAAGAGGTGAAAGACACATCTGGATGAGAGGAGAGCAAGTGGAACGAGTTCTTGCGTGGGGGATGCTCAACGGGAGAGAACAGATCATCGACTCGAAGCACCGCCGGGCTAGATGGCCCCGGCTCCGAGAATGACGGGAGGTCCAAACGTGGGGGGTCTTCGAGGCTGCTCCAGCTGAGGCGCCGGCGTGTATAGGCGGTGTTCGAAGGCGCCAACGTAGGCGACGGTGGAACGGAAGTGCCCAAGCCAGTGCCGGAGACGTCGACCGCGGAAGACGAGCTGTTGAGTGAATGCCTGATGTTGCGTTGGCCTCCCACATCCGTGTCCATGGAAGAGTCGAGCGCGGAAAACCTGCGAAATGTCGAGATGCACACGTTCAACGAGCCTTGGCGCCCGCTCATCACCACCTTTGTAACCATCACAAGTCGACTGGCGTCGCATTTGATGGTCACTCTGAGCTTGCAGACGTGGACTTGAAAAGCCAAGATGGATTTCCAGTTCTACCAGCACTGCTCGGACTCTGTTAAACCATCGGCCGATCAATCGATCACCAGCCCGCGACGAGAAAAAAAAAATCGAGTAGATCATGCAAGACCATGACGATGGCGGCGATTTATCTCTTGGAGCCGTATTCACAGTGAGTACGATGAGCTGCTCCACAATTGGATGGTGGTCTTCAGCTGTCTGACACAGGAGCCACCCCGTCCTCCCACCCCAGCCCCCACCCTTTCCACGTATTCACGCGGCCTTGGCAAGGCTGATGTCACCATCAGACTCGTGGGTTCCCACCCTCTCTGGGGACACCATCTGTGAGAACCCGAGAGACTACTTCTCGCGTGATCTCATCCCACCTTTTGTTTCAGGTGGAACGCAGCCATCGCATTTGCTTCATACCTAGATGCGCACGACGAGCTGGTCCGTGATAAGTTTGTGTTGGAGCTTGGGGCTGGCGGTGGTCTACCCGGCATTGTAGCGGTGCAAAATGGTGCGACAAAGGTATGTGATAGCCAGTCATCCTCCTTTGATTTGGACATTTATTGGGGAGACTATACGTAGGTCGTCCTCACAGACTATCCCGATGCAGTCCTGATCGAGAACCTTGCTTACAATGTGAAGCAGAACATCGACGAGGAGCAGGAGAGCAGAGTGACAACGCTGGTGACTTTTTTAATCAGCGAACCGTGACCAGACATCTTGACCATCTTTTCAATCCCCAGGGTTACCTTTGGGGAAAACCTGTCGCCAACCTCATATCTACTCTGCCTGAAAATCGAGAATTACGGAGGGGATTCGACTTGATTATCCTTTCCGACCTCATATTCAACCACTCTCAGGTAAAAGCAGATGTATTTTTCGCGCTTGGCGCGATTTCTATGGCGCTCATAACGTCCCGCGCAGCACGAGGAGCTACTCCGTTCTTGCGAGCTGTGCCTCACGTCTAGATCTGGTGTACGCAGTGACACCGCGTCACTTGCAGACCCACCACCATGTGTCCTCGTATTTTACACCCATCATCGCCCACACCTCGCTCACCGCGACCTCGAGTTTTTCACCATGGCTCGTCAAAGGGGCTGGAAGTGCGAAGAAGTTTATTCAAAAAGGTTTCCAGTAAGTCAGTCATTCTATGCTGTGGTGCCCTCACCCACCTTTCACTAGCCCATGTTCCCAAATGATCCTGGAGATGTTGATGTCCGCTCTACTGTCCATGGATGGAAATTGACACGAGCTTGACTTGAGCGCAGTTTCTCCACCCCAAATCCTGTATATTGATCGACCAGCTTACCACAGAGGGGCTAGAAAATCACTGACAATGATCAAGTTCACTAATCCGTTAAAATACAAGTATGTCCGTCATCGATTCATCAATTCAGTCAACGCTGCCACTGACCAGCGTCCGCACAGTGCAAATACATAGAATACAATTGTCCATCATATAAACTCAATCTTTCAAACGAAACATCGAAGCCAATCCGAACAACGCCAACGTTCCTGCAAAACTGCCCTTCGACCGGAAGTATATCCAGAGACTCACTTCTGGTCAGCAGGCGGCGGCGGCGTGACATCGATCGCTTTTTGATCAGCAGGCAACTGCCCCGGGGCTTGGCCCTCGCTCTGCTTTTGATCCGCGCCCGCCTTCTGTTCAGCAGGCGGCACTTGCCCCGGGGCTTGATACTCGCTCTGCTTCTGATCTACGGGGACCTTCTGGTCAGCAGGCGGTGCCTGGGGCGGTGCCTGATATGTATACTTCACGTCCGAAGGCGGTGGAACCAGCGGAGGCTGCGTATATCCGCCCGCTTGTGCTGGTGGGGGCGCACCGCCGGCGGGATACTGTTCCTGGGGAGGGGGCGGCGCGGCGGCGGGAGGCTGACCGAAAGTTGTCTGTGTCCCGCTCGAAGGCGCTGGCGCACCTTGGGGGGTGTATTCACCCATGCCGGAGTCTTCGAGAGAAAAGGGGAATTTGTTTTAGCAACGGCCAAAACGACGAGGTGAGACTTACATCTCCAGTTCTTGTACCCGAAGCGCTGGTTCGCCTCGGTGCGTTTCAAAATGAGCCAGACGGCGTGCTTCGGGAATAAGGGGTCAGCTATTCTGCGCCGTACCTCTGCATTCGACAGAACAAGAGGCTTACGAGGAATCCGGGAAGGTAACCTAACCTGCCAAAATGGATCAGCCTGACAGAACGTTCCTTTCGTTGGAAAGAAAGGACATACAGTGTCAATAAGAGGTTGAGGCAAACATCAGCCCCGCATCCTGAAAGAAATGCAACCGCCGCGGGAGGGAAAATGATAGCTAGCTATAACACGCGTAAGAATGTTGGCTGTAGGTGAGATTGCCCCGAAGAAATACTCGCAATTATCAGGATGAAAGTGTCACCTTCGCCAGCCATAGTGCTAAAGCTTTTAGTGCAGGTTGAAATGTTTTGCGGTGATTTAGGAGAGAGGGGTGTATGATGTCATTTAACGACATGTCCACATTTGGACCGACAAGAAAGAAGTAGAACGTGAATCTCACGACAGGCTCGAAAGCAGTAAGTTAGCAACGCAATCACCCAGTGTTATGCCTTACGATCGCCTTCAGAATAAACTTTGCAGGTATACATGCCTATGCAACCAGCGTCGTAACAATATTGTTATGGTAATCTCCATATAGTGAATATCATCACGCCGATGGTGAAGCGGTTATCATGCTTGCCTTCCAAGCAAGCGGCAGGGGTTCGACTCCCCTTCGGCGTAACCTCTTTCTTCTTTTTTTCTTTTTTTTTTCTTTTGACAGTTGATCGTTTTGCTTTTAAATAATCCTAGTATATCATAGATCGGAGGGCCGCCAGCACGTATATTCCAATTTCCAAAGACCTGGCTGTTATAAACACCCATAAACAAACTAAATCCCTTTCCGAAATGCCAGGGAACACTCGCGGCAAGATCTTGGATCAAAGACATGTCATTCCTGCCCGGAAGCGACAGTATTCGCGTTTTCTACAGAGTCAAGTTTCAAAATTCAGAACCACGACACGTTCAGTGGAAAGATCGAGAAAAATGGAATCCCGAGCTAATCATGCAAAGGTATGGATTGATGCCAACGCATTCCCCGGTCTCCTGTCTTTGTACGGTTTAAGATGCGTGTCTTGCACTACAACGTAGTTGTCTGGCGAGTTGGTCGGCGAACACAGTGAATCATTCTTTCTCTCATCCCTCCGAGTCGGTGAGTTACCTCTCCATTCTGTTTGCAGAGAGACCACCGTTGCGAACCCGACGGAGCCATGGTTGAATCCCACGCGGCGCCGAACTCAGCGCGGCCTCGGGCCAGTTTGAACGCGTACAGAAGTGAAATCAGAGGTCTTTGAACGCCCCTTTCAAATTCGGCCATCCGGTCGCCACGTCGGCTTCGGACGTAAGCAAAACTTGGAGCATAGACATCCAATCAAGCCACTCAACTTCAAGTTGGCCGTGAAAAAGCTCAATTGCAGGTTTTCGCAACGGTTCCGACTCGGAATCGGCGCTCGCGCACGAGGGACGAGCACGTTTCCAAGTCAAATTGACAGGCCGGACGGGGTCACGCGCACGTCCCGACGCTCCGGCTCGCGAGCATCGATTTCCCACGGGAAACTTGTCCTAAAAAACGACCTCGGTCATTGACATCTTCACGTGAAATGCAGAATGACGTGTTCGCTGCTCAGTTCTTCAAATCGCAATCGCCCATCCGAACTTTCATCGGTAAAAGTATGCGGGATCTAACAAGGAATGGCAGTCAGTAGCGGACGAAATACTCAGTGCGCTCGAGAATCTGCGCGCGACGATGCAATCAAAATTTCCGACACCCAGATGTGGCTGTATTCCACCAAGGAGCTGCTTCAAGCAGCTGAACCAGAACTATGTACCATGTACTCGAACGTAATGAGGTAGCAGGACCAGCATCAAAGAATATGGCGGGAATATCGAGCGCCAAAGCATGGGGAGCAAGGCTATATAGGCAAGCTATTCGGTATATGACGTGTAGCGGACGTTTAGCACAAAGTAAGCGCAAGAAGTAATTAGCGGGGCAGGGATGTTAAGCGTGCCCTAAACTCGAATACGACTCCGAGGCAGAAAGGCGAGACAAAGATACCAAGAACGGTGGAAGGTCAAGCAAGAGGCTGTAGACGTATCCTGGGACGAGTCAAGGGATAGATGGCGTCATTATAAACAGAATAAATTACACTCCGGAAGACGTGTCTGGTATCACGTTGACCGCGAAGAGAATCCCAAGAGAACGAATCAAATCACTTCCAAGAGCGTCGTTAAAAGTATCCGGGTCCAGGTCGAGTGGCTGTGGGCGGTAAAGGCGGCACGGGTGGAGGCACTTCGGGACTGTCCCAGTAACGGCTCCCATTAATCACAACCTCATCCTCGCTTTCGTCTAATTCTCCATTTTCCAGGAGATACATAGTTCGTCTGCCAGCGGTCTTGTCATCGGAGGGGTACATAGATGCATCATCGTCTCCTACGTCCATGAAACTCTTAGGAGCGTCGACGTCCGCATCGTCATCGTAAGTGGTAACACTACTGCTGTCTCGGTGCATCGGTGGCGAGTAGACACTAGAGCTGTTATCGCTTCTATCCGAAATCTGGGACTGCAGATCCGTCGCACGCCTCCGGAACGTGGACAAGATGGGTGGGCCGTAGCCAGATTCGGATATACTAGACGCGCTCGTTGTGGGGCGCAGAAACTCTGGCTTATTCAACGTATCGCGAATGGCCTTTTCAACATTGCGTTCCGAGATTGACGATATATGAGATGACCGTACAGAGGGTCCGGAAGATGATCCGGAAAGTGTGGTTGTGCTAGGCGAAGGACTCTTGGCCGACAGAACTTCTGACAATGGCATAGAAGATATAGACGAAAGATGCTCGTGGAACTTTGAAGACGAAGCAATCGGGGTACGTGGACGTGAGCTCGCAGCCAGGAATGGCGACGGAGGTAACGGTACATCAGGGGGAGGGCGTCGTGGAGACGGAGGTGGGCCAGAGTGGATCTTCCGTTGTAGGAAGGCAGGTGTACTTCCCAGTCCGCCTGCGAGCGCTGCTCCAGATCGTTTTCCAACGGCTTCTTTACCATTGAGCTGCAAATTCTCGGAACCTACTGTAATGTCCTCGTGACGGGGTGGCGCAGTAGTGGATCTAGGGGGTAGAACAGGTCTGAACGGAGATGCAGTTCTACGAGGGGTCAGCGGCTGCGTCGGTCCCAGAGTCGTAGCTGCAACAGGAATCGAACGTGGGGGGGAACCTCTTCTGGATCGTGTAGTTGGCGTCGCTGGCAATGGCCCGTTAGTCGAAGCCGAAGGCGATGGTGGGGGTTGAGGGAGAGGGAGAGTAGGCGGGGGAGCCGGTGGAGGAATGCTAAGGTGCTGTCTCGAGGACGAAGCTGTGAATGGCTTCGAAATTGATCCTGTGCTTGGCACATGTCGTGGTGACGGTGCTGAAGTAGCAGGGAATGAAGCAGTTGAGAGAGGAGTACTCGGTGCGGACGGTGGCAAAGGAACAGTAGCGGCTGGGGTCAGCAAAACGGGAACTGAGATTGGTGTGGCCAGTGGCGATGGAGGCCGCTGAGGTGCCGACGAATGATCCAGCCGTTGCGGAGGCGAAGTTCTCATGTGAGAAGGCGGCGGGCTCTTGCTCACACGCCGTCTCGGAGGAGAGATAGGCGGGTTCGTTGAATTCAATGCTAGTGGGGAAAACCCAGATCGTGTGGATGATGGTGCCGCACGACGCTCGAGGGGTTTTGGACTCGACGGCCTTGGGAGTATTGGGAGTGCAGGTACTGGGGGTATACTACCTTCATCGTCATCGTCACTTGCCGATTTTTTCGGGCGCCTTCGGAAGAAAGCCATTGCACGAGATTTGACCTTGCCAGGAGACTTTGCCAGGGATTTGTTCGAAGACGCGGAAAGATAGCCACCATCTGAAGTATAATCACCGTCCTTCTCTCCAGATTTGTCTGGGGTTTTGGGTCTCCAGCCCTTCCTTCCCTTTGATTTATCTTTTCCCTTGCTTGCTTTGACTTTTGAAAGATACTGCCCTTCGCTCGTATAGCCGGAATCAGCACATCCTGGCTCAGGGCTTTCGTGGACAGGATCACAGTGGAGACCATCATCTTGACTATGCGGACGCTCCGTGTCTTTGCGGAGTCTCCCGATGTGATTATTATCGTTTCCATGATATCCATCAGGGGACAGGGCAAAGGGGGAGAACAGCTTTAACTGATCCGAGGAAAAGTCGCCGAAGTGCACATGAGGGGACTCCGTGAGACTTGGCTTGTGCGTGTGTACCTGGATCGTAGCGATGGCCGCACTAGGAGCATTGTTTGCCGGGGAATTGAGGGAGGATGATTCATCAGACACGGAATTTGAACCTGAGGCGAAAGTGAGGGTTACGCCCTGAAGAGAAATGAAGCTGGCATGAGCAAAAGAATGGCGATTGGGATCGAGAGAAATAGACTGATTACCCACCTCTGATCCATGGGGGACTTGTTCTAATTTGTCAACTGGTTCAGGCCCAAAATCCTCTGGTTCCTCGGAGACAGGGTTATTGAAAATCCAATCCGCGACGGTCGAATTCTGGCTGAAACCGAGTTCAAGAGCGGTCTCGAGGACAGAAGCTCGGACGACGTTTGAGATGCGCTGGGAGTCCCCAAATTTGGCCCTGGTAGGACGACGACGGACTTGCGGAGATTCAGATGCCATGAGGTGGAAAAATGAAATGGAAAGGAGTGGCGGGCTAGAGAAGGAAAACGACGGAGATGGGAGCAGGCAATGAAACGCGCTTCGTGATGATCGAAACGAGATTGCTCAAAGATACGATGGCTGAGCAAGGAAAAAAGCCATTGGCGTTCGGCTGCACGAAAGTAGGGAGTGAAAAGAAGAGCGGATACTGCGGGGTGGTCTCACTGTTGAGTCACTGATACCGACAGGTGACAAAGAAATTAAACGGATCCGACGTTGCCAATAAACAAGGTTGGAAATAAGCCACGACAAGAACAAGCTTCACAACTGCGGTACGCTGAGGTGAGGATGAGGTGCAGATGACGGTCTGGATTGAAGCAAAGTGGCAGCGGCGCATGCCACAAGTCTTTCATTTTGTTGCTTTCAAAAAATTTTACCAATTGGGGAATCGGATGTACACTACCAACTACGCAGTTCAGGTCTAAGGCCCACCAGGCAGGCGGTGAGTCGCATCATGATTGAGAAGTAGTCGCCGGTCAGCTATTCACCCCTGCACCCAACGGGTGTACTTGGTCCACCCGCATCGCCGATTTGCCATGGAGACTCAGATGGTACCGAAGATCCCCCTCTCTCGTCATATTATGAAAGTATTTGGTCCATGTTACTGCTCAATACTGTCAACGACTTGTTCTACACCCGAGCCATGAGAGGTCCGTTTCAGCCATTAGCAACATCTTCGACGGGAGACTATCAGCGACTACTCAGAAAATGCTGAGCAGCTACACATCCAAACGCTTACACGATGCATGCCGAAGACTGGTAACCCCTGGGCCTTCCCAGGGCCTGAAACCTTTACGGCAGCTGGCACGTGCGTTTGTTCAGGCTAACTCGCAGCTCCACTTGAGACAATTTATAATAGATGCGTTGACACAGATTCTCAGACTCTTCGAACTCGAAACACTATGACATCCTCGTCTCTGCGGTCAGAGAGCACAGTCCCACCTCCATCCACCAGACCAATGTCCATTACACTCGGAGCAGCTTCGTCCTCCATCCTGCAGTTCCTCCACAAAATTGGGGCGGGAATTCGCCATGATATTGGTGCTCGCGCCCCTTGGTACCTGAGTGATTGGACCGACGCATGGAATTACAGGGTCCTTCCGGCCACTACTCTGATATTCTTTGCAAAGTACGCTTCTTGTTTCCGTAAGGCGCACTGTTTAATTACTTTCCTGATTCGTCACGGCGGTCGCCAAGTGTCCTGCCTGGCATTGCCTTTTCCCTGGACCTCATAGAGACCACCCAACAATATGGTGTTGCGGAGGTATTGATATCCTCATTCATGGCTGCGTTCATATTTTCCGTCCTTGGTGCTCAACCCCTCACGATCGCGGGTGTTACTGGTCTGTACTACCCCTGAGTTGCAGAACCATCTTTCAGCCAAATGATGGCTGACTGACTTTCATTGGATACGATACCCAGGTCCTATTACCGTTTTTAATAAGACGATTTACGACATCACACAGAAACAATCCAACCCACCCAATTACCTCTGGTTTGTCGGTTGGGTATACCTTTGGGCTGCCATAATTCATTGGATAACTGCTGCGCTCAATTGTGAGTGCATTGGGTCCAAACTAAGCTAGGAACTCAATATTGAATGTAGGGTGCAACTTTCTAAGATATGTCACACTTTTTTCCTGTGACATATTTGGATTCTACGTTTCTTGGGTCTACCTCCAATACGGTGTACAGGTCGTCGCTCGTCAGTTTGGCGATGGTACCGACGGCGCGTTTGTCGGCATCATATTGGCACTTTGCATGGTCATCGCCTCCTTCCTTTTCCAAGCACTCTCAAAGAGCACGCGTTTTCATAGGGTCGCTCGCCGCTTTCTTGCAGACTACGGCATGCCGATATCTCTCATCGCTACTTCTGGGATGGCATACTGGGGTCAACTTCACGCTGCCAACCCGGCCACTCTCCCAGTCGGTGGCGCTTTTCAGGCAGCAAATGGACGCCCATGGTTAGTTAAGTTCTGGGAACTTGATGCAAATTGGGTGGGAATCGCTTTTCCGTTCGGTATCGCGTTGTGGATCTTGTTCTTCTTTGATCACAACGTCTCTGTACGTCCACTCGCCTCTCTTTAATGAAGCTGTTGAACTTCATTCTAGTCTCTTATCGCGCAAGGCTCTCAGTTCCCCTTGCGCAAGTCGCCGGGTTTTCACTACGACTTTTTCCTCCTAGGGATCACCACCTTCATTGCTGGGTTGATCGGCGTTCCCGCCCCCAACGGACTGATCCCCCAAGCGCCCATCCACACCAAATCGCTCGTAGTCATGGGCCGCCAGCCGAAGAAATACGACGGCGAGAATCGAATGCAGTCCTCAGAGGGTAGCTCCCTTGCCCGCAGTTGTACAGAAGAAAAGCAATTCGAGAATGGCTCCATAGTTCCAAAAGAAGTTCCTGTGGCCGTAGTCGAGCAGCGGGTCTCGAACCTCGCACAAGGATCACTCTGTCTCGTCCTGCTCACAGGACCCTTTCTACACCTCCTCAGCCTCATCCCAAGAGGCGTGCTCGCAGGGCTCTTGTAAGATACTTGTCTATCCTTATTCATCCCTCGTGCGCGCCATGGCTGAGGACGTACGGTAGCTGGTACATGGGTATAGACGCCCTCCTTGGAAATGGGATCTCCCTCAAATTGCTCTATCTCATCCAAGACAAGTCACTGACTCCTCCCGACGAACCCCTTCGCAAGGTCCGCATGTCACGTGTGGTCATGTTCGTCACCATCCAGCTCCTCGGGTTCGGTGCTACGTTCGCGATCACACAGACAGTAGGCACGTTCATGCGCGTCGCCCTGCACAGACATGCCCTAATCGGCGTTTAGCTGCGATCGGATTTCCGGTCGTGATCCTGTTACTTGTCCCGCTTCGGACGCACATCATTCCCAAGCTGCCTTTCACGACCGAAGAATTGTCCATCCTTGACGGTCCGACGGCTTCTCCCTTTGTGCGTCTCCGAGCTTGATCCGCGTAGGACGCTAGCGTTCTCACAGTGATGTCCTTCATAGACCATGGAGTCAGTTGGCGGTTCTCTCTGATGCGCTGGCGCGGTGCTTGGCCGGACAGGTACAGCGCAATGTTTGATTGATGGGCTGTGAAATAAAAACTATGCACGGTTGAAATGAGGAGCCGGACCGACGTTCGTAAATCTGATGGTCCAGTGATGGGGTTCCATCAGCCCGTGAAACACGCAAGTTGATGCTATACGGCATGAGAGCGCGAAAAATAAAGGCCTACTCACGATTCTTTCTGATCCGCATCGCTGCCAGTGTACTCCCCAGTAACAACGGACGACGATATTGAATGAGGCCGCAGCAAAACCCACCACCCTTTGTCCTACCACAGACTTCTTGCCGTCCGTAGCCTCTCATACCTTTGTCTCATACATTCCGAGTCACTTTAAAAGATATTCTCTTCGAGAAGCGCGACGATGGTTCTTGGCGATCAGAGTTGGAAAGTTTAGCGTATGTAACTTCGTCCTCGAGTGGAGAACGAGTGGGTTATCTATTACGCGCGTCGTATCGACGATCACGAGAAGTATTCGTGAATGCGATCAAACGGGCACGCACGAACTCGGTCGGATAGTGGTATCCCACAGCGAGGTCGCAGTCCATGCGGCCTGCCAGTGTGACCGTGTCCGGGCTTACTGACGCGTCCGAGGATGGACACTGGATGCAGTGCAAATCAGGCACACAGGACGCATCTTTTATTCCGTCGCCGGCGAGACTCGCGAGGGCCTTGCATAGATAGAGACGACGTCCCACCTATTCTCGTTTTCACTATCACGCACAGTTCCCAATCCTCAGCATCATTTCAAGTATGAAGTCAGCGGCGGGAACGACGAAGAGGATGGCCCGCATGCGCAGAGTGATGGGGGTATGTGGTAGACTGAATCGAACGGCTCATGCTCAGATTCAGGCAGTTGGTCTCGCGTGATGTTCCGAGTGACTTACCAGCTCAGTAAGTACATAACAAAACTATCGTATGGCGGTTGCTGCTGCCTAGGTGAGGTTCAGTGGTATTGACACCGACTGCAAGTCTGCACTTGAGCGCTCAAGAAATAGCCAAACAAGCTCACCTCACAGAACCAATGCCGAGTTCGTTCTTCCGTGGAGTCGGTCTCCTGCCCTTGCGAGACGGGCGGGTGATTCGTCACCAACCACAATTCTGATCGATAACTCCAGAATGCAGCGCTCTCAGCTGGAGAAACTGTCAGATACACGGACTTCCCGATTAAACTCAGGGTGTCAACGGAGATTGCATAGGTGCACTCATTATATACCGGATTAGACCTGTACCCATGAGACCTGCATCGATACAACTATAGATAGAAATCGAGTCGTGCCATGCGGGCACCCTCACCCGTCAACTTGTGACGTGGGACGCCACCATCTGTCTTGGAAAATAGACTTTTCTGACAGTCGAGTCGTCGAAAAATGGCGGCCAGACCCGGAGTCCGAGGAGGTTCAGAACGGAGAGGACCTGTCGGCAGCTGTTGGGCGTGCTGAAACGGCAATCGAACCACCTCGTCCCGAATCAGTCGGGATGTCATTCTCCACACCCATGCGAGGGTTCCGTCGTACGATTCTTCTCACCGACTCCGCACGTCATCTCGCCATCAACGGCACTGTTGAGGAAATGCCGCACGGCGAGGGAGTCATCGACGCCACATGGTTTCATTTTTCAAACTGGTCCTTGACACATTGTCGCAGCATATTTATCACTTCGCGCTTTACCGTCGGGGGCACGGTCGCTGAGAATATCGGAGAAACAAGAATGAGGATTCGAATCTCGTTTCGGATGCTTGCACGCAAAGGTAGGACGTGTCCTTACCTTGCCCGGGCTGCGATATCTCCTCTAATATGAGCCGAAACGACGGCGTGTTCATCGTCCGCGCGCGTTCTACGAAACGCACGTTTGTGTTAGCATCGTACCAAGTTCACGTCCCTCGATGGAATATATACCCTTTGCTCGATGGTGCATCTCGTCTGTCCAACCGTGTTCCGAGAGCTTGATCGACAGCTGACGGAGTATTCTAAATGAGGTGAGATTGGTTTTCTGGGGCGAGGAACAGTGGATCGCACCTGTCCCAGTCACCACTTTCGATCATGCGGCGGTGGATCTGGAGATAGAATTCGTCTGTCTCGGACGTTGCTTTGGACATAGTTTGAGATCGGTATCGAGTCCGACCGCGAACATGTCACTTGCCTACTCCACATATGGAGATATCCAAGTCTCCGATTGAACATATTTTTATTTATTTATTTTACACACATAAAGGATACATATCCCTCACTCGTGACCACGAACAGGCTTTGGCACGTATCTTTGACAGCGATCGCGGAAGTCAGAGCGGCCACGAGTGAATCCACGAGCACTTACGGTTCTTCGAGGTAAGCCACCTCATCCGACGTCAGCTCGAGGCCCGTCACGATGCTTTCCTCCAACCTTTGAATTGAGTTGACCCCCACGATCGGACTCGCCACCTTTTGGCCCACCCAAGCGAGTGCGATCTGTCCCATCTTTACTCCCTTCTTGTTCGCAAGCTCCTCCACACGGCTTATGATCGTCCTGTCAGCTTCCGAGATCTTCTTCTCGAATATGGTGCCTTTTGTGAGGGAACGACCTAAAATCAACTATCACACGAAATGTGCAAGGGAATCGATTTCAAGTCTGAAGTATCTACTACAAG
>JBBPLQ010000285.1:0-30257 GCA_038089855.1 Royoungia palumana
GTACCACACTGTCTCTCGACTTCCAAGGCACGTCCAGTCAGCATCGTTGTTATGAAATACATACCATTGACACTCCAGGGCCTGCAAAGAGTGGGACCACCCGAATGGCAGACTGAGTTCCTGATCTGACCATCGGGACAGTCTTATGATTGGGAGACGCCGCCACGTCTCATGCCATGCGCAATCCTGGTTCTTGAGTTCTGACTGAGCGAATATCAATCGGCTTACTAGCCATCGTTAGTTAGTCTAGGGCTTGCAGCTGTGATCTGTGCACAGATATACCACCTATTCACGCCCGAAGAGTAGAAGGAAGGTGTAAAATCAGTGGTACCCACCATGTGATCCATCGGCGTGACAAGGTGGCCCCATGTTGGTTGAGATTTAAATCTGCATTCATGTCTGCCACAGGACCACATCAGGGTATTACCGCAAGATGGATCGCTGTATTCATGATGCAAGTGTAGCCTAGTGCACACAATGAGTGCACAAACGAGGGTCACGACCGGAAAGCCGAGGGATGACCTAGTTGTGGTAAATAGACTGGTTATTTGTCAGAGCACACTGACATACAAAAACCCATCGAATGAAACTGCGACCGTGACCCGCACGAAACGGAAGTACCAGGATCGAGAAAACGAACGGTGCGGAATGACCAGAAAGGTCAACCAACACTAGACTGATCTTTTTCGGGGCTCGAGTTCTGTAAGTTCTGTCAAATAGCAGACCGACTGGCGAGGTATTGCGATGTATTTTCGGTGTGGACTCAGGCTATAGCTGGGCACGAGTATAGAATCGTGACACTGGCCTTACATAATGACAACATTCTACTTCCACTCCTCCAGCTCGACGAAACCGCCAATGCCTATAATTGCTTGGGATCACTGCCCGAGTCTAGTCCAAGAGCGACTTCTTCGATAGAACCCATGGCTTAATCCCGGGCAAAGAATTCCGAGAGATCAGGGCAATTGCCGACCTTCGCCTTCGAGAAACGGCGACTACAAGCAAGTCCGAGGTGCTCTCACTGACGGGCGCCACAGCATGCATGTTGGTCGCGGCATTATCTTCAAGTGACGCATGTTGCCCACGCATGGACATCAGTCACTAGTCACTCACAGCAATTGGAATTATAAGTATGGCAAGGTGTTCAAGTTCTTCCTTTCCTACAAGCTCTTCCACTCACTACACCTCACCGCAAGGATGGGTGCCTTTGCCAGCCTTCGTCCCACCTTTCGTCAGGCGAGCAATCCCCGTCCACCTCCCACTCAGTTAGGGGGTCCCGAATGTGCCCCTGTCATTCAGGGTCCTGGGTACCTCATGCACTCGAATCATACCAAATCGGCCAAACCCACTTGTATGCCCCCGTACTTCGAATTCATCGCCTCTTACTCAGTGACGTGATCCAAAGGCCCCGATATCCCTCATGCTGAACCTGTGTCGAACGATGGAGGCCGAGGGCCGCACCTTGCGAGTACCCGTGCGTACACGGAAATGCTCCTGACGTAGCGAATGCTAATCAGATCCTCTTAGACAATCAATCTTTGCAGATGGCCACAGCGATTCCTGCGCCGCTACCAACCACAACAAATCCACCGATTCCCTTGTGCGTGCAACATTCTCCGTAATGTTATTTCCCGGAAAAACACACCTATCTGCAGGTTTGCTTTGATAATAGGAATCAATAACTATGCTCACTGTCGGAAGCTCCATGGAGCGGTCGCCGATGCAAAGGCAATGAAGGATTATCTGGAAGAAGCTCTCTCTGTGTCTGAGAATCATATCCGCACTCTACTCGATGAACGTGCAACCCGTGACGCAATAATTCAGGCATTCAATGATCTACGTAACGACCAACGGATCAAGTACGGTGATCCTATCCTGATATTCTATGCCGGACACGGTGGTGAACTTCCTGCTCCACCCGCTTGGGGTACGGAAAACAAGATCCAGTGTTTACTTCCTCGTGATTATCGTCCTGACGAGGTCCACCCAATTCCTGATCGCACAATCGGCGCCTTACTTGACAGTATCGCAAGAGTGAAAGGGGACAACATTGTGAGTACGACCCTACATCGTGTTACTTGTCTGATGATCTGTGTACTTATAGACCGTCGTCTTCGATTGTTGTCATTCGGCTTCTGGCACTAGACCTCAAAACAAGGAACATCTGCCTCGGGGTGTGAGTCTGGACTGCAGCATTCCTACCGATCTAGATCACAATATATGGAGGAGTCGGACCGGCGCAGTGCCTGATGGCTTCTCTTATCACGGTCTACGTTCACATGTCCTCATGGCTGCTTGTGGTGAGGAAGAGCTCGCTTACGAGCATGATGGACGTGGCCAGTTCACCTGTGCGTTGTTGGCAACGCTCAAGGGGCGTGCTGTCAATAACTTCACCTACGCCCAGGTTATTCAACGCATACAATTAGCCAGGTTCGAGCTCTTCTCCATACAAAACTGTTGTGAATCTCACTTCGTTCAACCCATCTAGGCAGACTCCTCGCTGTGAAGGGTTCCACCAGCACCGTCCCTTGTTCAACGGGAGGGTGATAGCCGACAGACGGGTCCGCCACTCTGTTCAATCCGATGGTCGCACCACCTATGTCATTGGTGCCGGGTTGGCTCATGGTGTCGCCTCTGGCGTGGGGTTCACCTTGTACAATGATCTAGGTTTGAGGCTGGGTGTTGTAACCGTCGACAACTCTGCCACGGTCGAGGATTTTCAGACAATTCTTACACCATCCGAACATCTTGCAAATGCTTCCTTCGCCAAACTGACTCGCGTGGATAAAGTGCCTCTCTGCCTCGCCTCTGGAGGTAGCCTCTATCCTACCCTTGAAGACACTCTTATGCGGACTGGTAGAAGTGGTGCCGAACTTCCGAGCTTCCAGCTTGCCGATGATATCGAAAAAGCGAAGCTACAAGTCTCGATGGAAGGCGAGTTGGCGGTCTTCAGGATCTATGATGAGCGAGTCAATAAGTTCGGGCTGACAAAACTTCCGCGCGCGGCTAGTCTCGACAACCTTGCTCGTATTCTGAATGCCGCCGCCCATTATTATTGGTACCTTGATCTGACAAATAAAGGCTCTAGTGGTGCCACTTACGATGTAACCGTCGACTTCTACCTTCTGAGGGGGGAATACGATGACTATGGGTTACCACTCTATGTCCCAGTCGAACCGGGATATTGTCAAAAGGACCCGAACTCATCCCTCTCGGACGTTATCGATTTTATCGTCGACCCGAAAGCTGTCTACGGGATCAAAATCGTGAACAATACTTCCTGGGATCTATATCTGAATGCATTCTTGTTCAATACCAGTAGCTTGAGCATAGGTAAGAATTGTATCTTGGTCGACCATTCGGTCTTTGTTGACACGATTCAGCCCCCTACTATATACAGACCTGCGCAGGTAACCCTCATGCACCGTTGAAACGAGGTGGCACATTCACCATCGGATACGGGCCCGGAGGGACATCGCCCTTTTCATATTGGATTGCAGAGAGCCAAGACGTTGACGTTGGCTATCTGAAGATCTTCTTCGCCACGCGGCCAATCGACATGTCCGACGTCGTGCAGGCGTCACCCTTTACCTCTAGGATGAACAGGCGAGGCTGGACGCTGGCAGGCGGCGGCGATGCACGTAAAGCAAAGTTGAGTGTATTACCGAACAAGTTGGCGCAGAGCGCACCTGCAGACGCTTGGTTCACGGTTCAGATTCCCGTTGTGCAGAGACGAAGGGCGATCAGTACTGACTCCTAGTATATCCTTGAGGTTGCGTATAGCAAACCTTCTTGACCCATACCATATGCTCGCATTACTTCTCATATTCGATACAATATTCTCAATATTATTGGCCGGAATTCTTGGATCCACACAACGTGAGTTGATGTGAACTTATGTAAATACTACTCTGCTTTATATACGCCTGATCAATACAGCAACGCAAAGGACGAGTGTTTGCACCCCATATGCAGTAAGGAGTAAACGAAGTTGAACCATCAAGCTGGGGTAAAGGAGAAAGAAAGGTGGTCATCATGCGGTGGGGAAGGGTGAAATATCGCATACAAAGTAATCTCTATCATTGGATCGATGCAGCCTCCTTAAAGAAGAGGAATATGCTTCTCCCGTGCTCCAAAAAGAAAACTCGCTGGAAATACTACTAGATCATGCCTCTCCGCTGCACGACAGGAATTGTCATGGTGAACCAAATGTCAATGCTTCCCCGACGGTTTGCTGCCGAGTCGCCATCGCGGCCATCGTCCCAGTTCTCGACCGGGGCTCCCGCCTTCTCCGGAAATGGCGACGTCTGCGGAATGTCTGAAAGATCGATGGGTCGAGTCGCGAAGAAAAGTTTGAGATAGCCAACATCAATGTTTTGGTCAGGTCTCAGCGAAAAAGTGAGTGACAGGGTTTCTCCGTTCCCATATCCGATGGGAAACGTTCCCCCGCCATGCTTCAGTGGGAGCTCTGGGTTGCCAGTACCCGGCTGTGTGTGCCACGGCGCTAGATTTGTGTCAGACAGTACTTGAACCAAATGTTCGGAAATCACTAACTGATGCTCAAACTGCTATTATTGAACAGGAACACGTTCACATAGAGGTCACGTGGTGTGTTATTCGTGATCTTGATACCGTATTGCGCTCCGGGGTCGACAGCGAAATCGATTACATACTGTGAGTTTGGCTCCTTTCGACAGAATCCTGGTTCCACAGGGACATGAAATAATAGTCCATAACCATTCTGATCTGATCTCCGCTCCAATCGGTAGAAGTCAACAGCCACGTCGGGCTCGGCGATTCCGGCCTGGTTTGCTAGATCTAGATACCAGAAATAATGCGAAGCAGCGTGCAGGATATGGGAAAGGTGTTCGCGACCAGCGGTATAGGGAAGCCTTTTCAAGCCAAGACCGTTTGTCCGTTGATCCAAAATGTCAAAGACAATCCGACAATCTTCCATAATAGCTCGTAGCTTTGCATCTCTGGCGCTTTCAACAAATTTAACTGCAGTAGTGTCACTCCTACCCATTCCCCGAGGCATCTCGAGAATTGGACGGCGGTTTCCTGTAGTCAGGTAAAGAGGTAGTCGGCCCACACGGGTCAGCTTTGCGAAGGAGATGCGTGCGAGTGTGAGGATTTCGGGTAGGGTGATGGCGGTCTGGAAATCATCAATTCGGCGAGCAGTAGCGCCGTTGACTAGTGTAACCCCCAGCCTCGTTTTTCGATCGCTGTACAGGGTGAATTCCACCCCATGAGACACGCCGTGTGCTCTACCAGCATTTATAACGAGGTTACCCTGCTCGTCGATCTGCGCTCGGTAGCGAATCTGCCTCCCAGCTGGCACTCTGCTATCAAACAAGATACGGTGTCGATTCGTTCCCAGGCATTGGGGATTTTGATTTTGCCTGATCGGGCGAAACGTGAGTACTTAAATTATCATTGAATGTATGCAGGAAACTTGCGTACTTATCGATACGAATGTGTTCAAGAATCTGCGAGTAGCTGAGGTCGCTGATCGCGTTGGATTGGAGTAATGTCAAAAGCGCGCTCGTGAACAGACCACGGCCGTAACGTTCATAAGCGAGCTCATTCTCCCCACAGGCTGCCAAAAGGACATGAGACCGATGACCCTGATGGGTGAATCCACTAGGCGGGATGCTAGACCGACTTCCTAAGATGTCTAGATCAAGCTCTGGGGGAATGACCAAGTCAAGCCCCACGGCACGAGCCACGTAATCTTGGTTCGCACGTCTAGCGCCACCAGCCGAATAGCAACAGTCGAATATGAGACACTACAGGTTTCGGTCGTTAAAGCAGCGAACAACGTACAATATAGCACTTACAATGTTGTCTCCTTTCTCTTTTGCAATATTATCGATTAAAACGCCAATGGTGTGGTCCGGAATTGGGAAAGCGGTTTTAAAGTCGTAAGGAAGTATCGATTGAACCTTTTTTCCTGTACCCCACGTCTGCTGGATGGTGCATTCATCCCCGTGTCCCGCAAAATATATCACAATGGGATCCCCTTTATTGATACGCCCTTCCTCCTTGAGATTATCCAGCGCCTTGAGTATCCTACTGCGGGTCGCCTGGTGGTTGACCAGAAAGTAGATGCGATCTTCAGATACCCGAAGATTATCTCTGAAATATTTTTTCATCGCTCCCGCATCCGCAACAGACCCAAAGAGTCGATGAGGACTGGGGTAATCGTCAATTCCGATGATTAGAGCGAACCTGTAGACACTGTTCAAGCCGCATTGTGAGTAAGTAGTGATTAGGAACACACAGGCGTGATATGTAGTTTGTGGAAGGCACCTGGTGCCATTCATTTGATGAGGGGACTGTTTGCATGCCGGGTCAGTGGCGATGGCGATGGAAGGCAGCAAGTAAGCTCCTCTGGTTGGGCGTTTTTGATATCTCTGTTGTAGGGATAAAGCGGTGAGAAATTACTGTCGTGAGACGGAACGCCGCGTGTATCAATGTAACATTTCCCCTATAAGGTTACAATGTCAACGGGCACTATAACAGTCCCTACCCTCATACCTCGTCATTGTCCATTGAAGCCTGATTAGTGTGACTCGGTCATGCCGTGAGTGCACATGCTTCTAATCCGCGGTTGAAAGTCCCAGGCGAAGCAGCTTTCTCGGAATAGCAAGTTTACGGCCCTTCTTCCAAATTCGTTGTTAATAGCGTCATCTTTGCGGCTAGTGTAAAAACCGATTCCGGACACGAGGCAAGGCGATGAGTCAAAAGGACTCCATGGTTTCTCTGGGATTCATTTCTCCTCAAGGCGAGCGGACAAGAATTAAAAGATCATTCACGGATATGCAGTGATGTTCCCGCTTACTTGGTCAGTTCAACACCCTCGGCCACTATCTGGGGGGCACCTGGAAAAATGCATGTAACACCATTCATTCTGTAATCTTTCGTGAGCTCTGATTGGCTGGTGCCTGCCCAAAACGTGATGAAAAACTGTACTATTCCGCTTTTGTAACACAAGATGTGACTTTGTGCTCGCTTATGGCTGTACCGACTTTTCGACAGGCTGGCGCATCAGATAAGTCTCAGTGGGAATGATTGCTTGCTAACATGTTATGTTGCCAAGCACAATTTGCCACTGATCAGAAAGGTGTCGATATTACGTAAGCAGGAGTGGCTCGATGCAGTGATTGGCGTTAACGAGGAAAAATATGACGCAACCAGACCATGATAAATGACCATATGTACAACAAAAGCGAATGACGAGAATTTGTGGACGACGCCAGGCCAGTCCTTGAAACGAGCATGCGTAGACGGTGGAGCCCGACCCGTCAGTCCACGTCCATGTATCAAAGGGTATACCGGAAATCGGGCGCACGATCGCCCAGGTCTCTCAGTTCGCGAATCGTGAGTCCGAGCTTTTCGCCTCGCTCGACGCGCTGTCGCAGCTCTTCGTCCCTCCGATCGTTGATGCGCTTGTACAACAAGACCAAGATGGGAACGACGATCATTCCGATGCCGACGAACATCATTTCCAGGCCATCTGTGCGACATGAAATTAGTCAGGGAGTGATATCAAGAGAAGAGGGTCGAGGTAACGATACTCACGTCCAAGAGTGTACCGCGGCGAATCCTTTGATCGATATATGTTGGCCGCTATGGCACCACTGAAGTTTCCTATCCCGATTTGTATTGATAAGCCTACAGCGCGCTTATACTGGCCGGCGAGGTTATTTCCGAGCCTGTCGTTTTTATGGGGTTAAAATCCCGATATGATGACCAACACGCACCATGCGACGACGCCAGGGAAAGAACTATAAGATCCAAGAACGATCAAGAAGGTCCCAAAGTACTTAAGACCGTTTGGAGCATTGGATATATTGATACAGTAACCGATCAGCAGAAGGATGTAAGCACCGAAGATGAATACAGAACGGATCTTGAATTTGTCCGAGTAATGTGCGACTACGAGAAGGACGATTGCTGAATGGACTCGTCAGCTCTAGTTTGGGTGTCGATCTACCAAGCAACGCACAAGAAACAACATATGGTGGAACGGTGAGAAGTTGACTAATGGCAGTGCTGTAGCCGAAGCTGCGATGCAAGTCAATCATCGCTAGTAGGGCAGAATAGGGTCACGAACTCTTTGATAATTGTTCTACACACAAGGTGAAGGTTTGAGCGTCACGAGAGCACAGTGGGAGGAACTTACGGGAGGAAAAAGGTTATGCCATACACTTTGTGAGAGGCATAAATATTGTCCTATGAACCGAGAACAGCATCACTTACAAGGGCCAACTATGGACATGTAGACGAGGATGTGCAAGTAAAGTTGCCAATCTGCAAACGCAGCCATAACATGACGGAGCGCGAAGTGTTCTTCCTCCCCGACTGTCGAATTGTCATATTCTAGGACGCATGAGTTAACGTACATGTTCTCGAACTGGAACAACCTACTTTTCTTCCAGACGAGGTAGGAACGTTCTTCCTCCGATAAAAAAGTAGCGTCCGATGGGTAATCCACGATAACTTTTCCATGATCGAAATCAGAATCCACAATCAAGAGTAAGTTTGAATTTACCGAAGAACGCAAAAAATCCGCCGACGACAGTAACTAGTCCTTCGATAATCTGTTCGAGTGGTCATCAAAATCGTCCCGACGACATTTGGGGTCGGCTCACGAATATCCATGACCAACCCTCCAGATGTCCGATACCGCCCATATACCCCAACCCAAACGCAAGTAAACCAGAGAAAGCACCTTTGATGAAGCGTTAAACAATGACAGCATAACACACTCTCGATGTTCCTAACCTGCTGCCGTTGCTGCTCCAAAGAAGAGCCCGACACGGTACTGAAGCATGTGCCTTGGGTACCATAAGGTGAGGCTGCGGTTCTCGCGTCAGTTTCGCGTACGAGACCTCAGCTCATGGCACATACTAGTACACGACGCCAGGAAATAACCCAGCTTCAGCAAAACCAAGACAGAATCGTACAGCGACCAACTGAGGGTACCTGCAAATGGACGTTAATCTCGAACGCAGGCAACATAAATTTTGTTTCACGTTTTCACGAAACCCATACAAGTCCTGGAGTGGGATGAATAAGTTACGGAAGTAATGACAAGGTGAAAATGTACATTACAATGCCCCACAATACCTGGGGATGGTTTGTTAAAAGTCACCAACGAGTCAAGACTGTCGTCTTACCATGATTCCAGGAAGGTATCTTGTGCCACTCGTGTCAGAAATGTATATATGTGGCCATTCAGCCCACTTACCTCGTTGGGCGAAACAATTTTAGTACTAAGCTGCATGGTTACATTAGCTCGGAGAGTGGGTTCGGCGCAGAGGTACTCACTTCGCGGGACACTCAAATGTACAATATGACTGAAAGAAACAGTCGAACCGAGCTCAAAGGAAAAAATCCGAATGTACACACAATGAAAAACATGGTCTACAATACGAGTTCATGGAGTCGTTTACAAGGCAAAGAAAAAACAGCGTACGAGAGCGATGTTGTATTTATCTCCATTGAGATGAAGTTCCGTTGTTAGACCATCCAATTTGGCATTCCCTTGGTCGATGTGAGTCTGCTGACGGCGCGCTGAGTCAGTCGAGTGACGAGAAGAACGTACCAATGTTGCCTGTCCAACCATGGATTTGATTCAATCATCCGGGTTAATTTCAGGATAGGAACACAGGGCTTCGTTCGACGTACCTCGGTCCATAAATGCAAGAAGGTACATGAAACTCAGGATTGGCATCAAGCGCAGATCGACCTTGCGCCAAAGTCGTTTCTCTTGCTCGGGAGAGAGAGCGCGCGGCGCATCTTCGTGTATAGAAAACGTTTCCTCGAGCGGGGCCATGTGTCGACGCTGCCAACGGGTCCCTCGGTGTGGGTGAAAGAGCGACGTGAAGATCAGATAAATATTTGGCATTGTGAAGTGTTTGTTATGAGACATATTCGCCCTTCCAGGCGGAGTGTAATTGCTATAAGAATGCGAGGTGCGGACGGAATAGCGATCTAGCCGGTGGTTGCCACGTCGTCGCTTCTCTCAGGGGAAAGAGATGGGAACACGTAGGTACGATACACACATCGTGATACGTGTTGGGCGTAGCAAGTTGACAGTTACGAGGGATTGCCGCTGCCAAAGACTTAACCGATACGTCGCGACACGAAGTTCACGTGTCGCAACGTATCAGTTAGGTTTGTAGCTGACAATCCCTCGTAACTTAAATGAGGTACCTCGTTTTGCTAGTAAATTGGTCATGAAAGGTTTGAGGACGATAGCCTGACACACCATTGGAAGCGCGGATCGTTTCACTTAGATGAAGTTAGATCCATTGGTAATACGAGGGCTCGAACGTCAACATCGTCAATCCCGGCTTCTCATACAACCTGATAGCAATATTTAGGCTGTGTTGTAGCTCAACACGTGCAAGAGAGACACGCCTGTTGAATTGACCCCACTGGGACAGCTGAAGTATTCATGGAGCGCTTTGTGATTCTACCACTTCGTCTCCGTCGATCGGAGGTGAGAGTGGCTTTGAAACGCAAATGACATTCATCGTGACGTGCTCAAGTTGCTGCGGCCGAAATCAGGCAAATTGTCAGATCTAGGGAGAAAAAGTAACCCCAGATGTAAGTAGTGCGAGTGTCAGCGGAGGTTATCGTGGAAACTCGGCATCGTGACCCTCCTTGGATACGCGAGTCACGAGTTCAACTTGTCGCCCAAATTATCCCAGTTTTCTGCGAATCCAGGAAATGAAACACTCGACCCTCGGTTCACTTGCACTTAGAATGTAAGCTTCCGTGTGCTCAAACGTTCTTATAATTATACCGTACGGTTCTACGTGCACATTATCCAAGAGCCCTTCAGACGCTTGTCAGGACAGTCATTGTCGGGAACATACAGCCCGTGATCTCTCCCGAAGCATTCCAGTTTTCCCTCTCCCCATCTCTCTTGCCTAGATAATAAAAACGCGACCAAGTGAATGGAGGTAGAAGAAAAAGCATGCCCTTTTACAATAAGTCACCGAGTCCAGCTATCTCTGGGCCACCGGATTCCCGAATACCGATTTCCCAGTCTACGAACATATGTCATCAGGGTGCAAAGACACGAAGAAAGTAGACACATACACGAATATATGATGGTGACGGCCATGAGAATACCCGTTCCACTACCAATAGCGCCCATCATATCGGCAGCGACGGACAACAGGCCGAGGATGGCCCCTCCAAACGCGGCGGCAGTAGGGATCACGCGCTTCAACTCCTTGTACATCGAACCCTCGCGATGACCAGCCATGACCTGTAGAAGCTCAAGTCATCAATATCATATAAGAAAAGATTCAACGAATCTGACCATTTGTTGATCTTTAAGCTGCTTTGCAACATCTCTGGGGCCGCTCCCCGAAACTTCGATCCAGGTCTTAGAAAAGAGAGCACAGGCCGAGACAACAAAGGCAACATAGAGAACAGTGTGAATGGGGTCGAGGAGGGCTTCTTTCATCGTATGAGGGGCAGACATGTAATAAGCGATACCAGACACAGCACGAAGCTGGGGTGAGTCTTCGACAGGCTACGCGGTCACGTGATTAGTGTACCTGTATGACACCCATTTGAAAAGGACTAACCTCCCAGACGCCAATGAGTTTGACTAAAAAGTTGGTCGGGAAACGCGAGGCAAGCATTTGAGAGATGATGAACACGTTGGAAGTAAGCGCGGACTGGAGCATAATCGGCATATTGGACGTGTAGAAGAGTTTGATCGGGTACGAGCCACGTTGGCCACGGAAGCGGTTGCTCTTGACAGGAATCTCGATGCGGAAACCTTGCAAGTAGATAACAGCGGCGAAGACAATAACAGTGGCGATCAAATTCATGACATTTGGAAGACGTTCTCGCCAGAAGGCCTCACGGAGTGCACGGCCCTTGTCATGCCAAGTGAAGAAGAGATGAAAGAGGGAAACGATTGCACCCTCGAACTCGGGACCGCGTCCTGTGTTCACAGTCGTAGGAGAGAATGCCTTCCAGATGATGGTTTCACAAATGTTCGTGGCAATGAAGAGAGAGATGCCAGACCCAAGACCGTAACCCTTTTGGAGGAGCTCGTCGAGTAAGATGACGATGAGAGCTGCCGAAATGAGCTGAACGATGAGTAACAAGCAGATACCAGCACCCAAGTCTTTTGGCTGCCCGTAAAGACCCGTGAGGACATATACCGTAGCCTGACCAAGAGAGATGATGAGAGCGAACACTGGAATTTCAATTAGCAAGACATCAACAACGTCCAGATGGTTCAACGAGGACCCACATTTCTGTGCACCGCCAAAGAGAGCGCGGTCTTCCTTCAGGCTAAAGTCTACCTCGATCAAGTTTGCACCGGCCAACAGTTGCATGATCATTCCACTGGTAATGATGGGGCTGATTCCCAATTCCATCAAAGTGCCACGGTTCGAGGCAAGGATGACACGCATCCAGTACAGAGGGTCAGCCGAGTCGGAGGACATGATTCCATAGAGCGGGACTTGGGAGCAGACCAAGAATATGAGGAGCGTGACCGCAGTCCATAGCAGTTTTTGGTTGAATGGCACCTAGAGAAGGATAAGAGGAGGAGACGTTGTATATTGTTGCGACATACCTTGCGGTCTGGGGAAGAGACCTCGGGCAAGAGTGGAAGGAAAGGTCGGACGAGATTCAAAAACCGGACTTGAAGAAGAAAAAGACTGTGAACAAGATGACAAGAAATATTGACAAAATGGACTTACACCCGCTCATTGTGAAGAGGAGCGCAGGAGCGGAAGAAAGTAGAAAGACAACGTTGAGCTTGTGAGATTCGACACGCTCAAAGTTCCAAAGTCGTACCAGGAGACGTGGCACGACCAAACATGCACAAACATTGTAATGAACACAGCCACCCGGGCCATCCGGAATCGGTACACTTTGCACGTAGCATTCATGTACCAAGTTCTACTAACTGCCAGCTCCTCCTCGGATATCGGTAACTTTTCACGTATGAATTGGTTAATAATATCGAGTATGACACGTAGCAGTGATCACTTTGCTCCCACTAGCTTGGTCTCATGACCTCTAAGGACTTCGCCGAAAATCGTCTCAAAGCGTACATTGTTTGAAATGGGAATTCACTGCAGATCTCACAAGGAACGGAATGGACGTCCTCGTGATCTGCTTCCCGCACCTGTAACAAAAATGGGTGTTGCACCCTGGGGTACCGCACTGATGGACCGTGTTTCAAAGGGAACGAGATCACCCAAGACCCTCGGGGGAAAAAAGGCCGACCTACCGTCATATGGTTGCACCCCCCATTCTTTTGAACTGGTATTCGGCATTCTGCGACGACTCGTGACGCCGTTCAAAGTCGAGGCGAGCAGCGAAGGGTGCTTACTTGGACAATACTTCCATCCCATTTGTTTCACGAGGAAATCCAACTCTTGACTTCCGTCACATGAATGCTCCGGGCCGTCTTCCGAAAGACTTTGTTCACAATTTTTGCACCAGGCATGCCTGCATTCTGGGTTCGGGCAACTGAGTTTGTCCCGCTGTTCATAGTCTTCTCTGTCCACGAACTCCGATCTGTCGCACCTGGCGCCACCACGGTTTCAGGAACGGGGAAACAGCGAGAATTGACGTGTGCATCACCTGCGACAATGTACTCGCACACAAAAACGTGCCATTTCGAGTTCGAACCACTTCGTGTAATGTACCTCGGAGACACCGAGCCGTTGAACCACGGACTCGGATACGACTGTTTGAGGTCCTTGTCAGTGATCACCGGTAGTGCGACGGACGAGAGCTCACCGGAGGGATTCGCGTTCACCCGATCGACCATGCACAGCGGACAGAATACGGGAAATCTGCCCTCTTCGAGCTTTGAACATACGTGTCCAGCAAGGCAATTCCTACAGAACCCGTGGGCACAAGGTGCGAGATGAATCCCTTCCTCTTCACGAACGTCCTCAAAGCAGATCACGCATTCGAAACATGATGCTTCATCAGATGCGTCAGACGAGCGTAAAGTAGGACTCGATCTCAGGTTCGCCAGAGACTCATCATCTGATAAGAATATCCGGCAGTGTCGCTTCGTTTGCTCGCATGAAAGGCCCATGACGTGTGGACTTAATCTTTCTCTCAATGACAAGCCGCGGGTGTGCCCAGCTTGGCGACCATGACTGTTCGTCGAGGTAAGATGCCTTTCCCGTACGGCTGCGTTGCTTGATTCAGACGATTGGTGTTGGTCGCCTCGGCGTTGACTTTGAGTACGATCGTGGCCTCTGCTCGTCTCCTGCTCTCCCGCTCTGCTTTCTTGATGAGGTTCCCTGTCGTCCATTTCTCCCATGGCCCTCAGTAACGCGATGCTCTCGTGCATCACGATCGACTCTGGCAGCAACGCGCCACCATCCGCAGGGGTGAAGATGGATATCGTACAGCTCGTGAAGAGCTGTGCTTGCCACTCTCTATCGCGTGTCACCAGGCGGTTGTCGACGGGTAAGTTACCCGACAGGCGCGCGGCAGTCTGTTCTAGGGACGTGTTTATTACCAGGGTGAGCGGTGCACCATGACTATGGCTGTGTTGCGGTGAACCCAGGCTGAAATCGAGTGCAATAAAGACGTCTTTGGAGTGTTCGTGGACCTTGAGACATACCGTCGCGCTTGCGTTACGGCTCACGACCATGGCCGAAATGGGAGAGGTGTATAGTTGCATTTGCCTGACCAAAGAATGTCAAGTGAATGAATTGAATGGAAGGTGTAAGTGGCCTCGGGAGTCCAGAATGATAGACTGGAAAAGATGACTGACCGTAACGATTGTTTGAGGAGGATCATGCTCGGCGGACCACGCTTGGTCGCTACATGGTTCAAGGCGCCTTCGAACAATGGGACGCGGTACATTTCTTCCAGCTCAATCGTTTGCTCCCCTGTCAACTGCTGACATGGAGATAACACCTCCTGAATGGCGCAACAATACTTCAGCACCGACTCTATTAATGGATACCTTGGGCGGCGGCACCCCTGACCCAGGTACATACCTCAAGTACACGTCGCTCCATGATGCCGCTCAACCACCGCGCCATACTCGGATTCGTGTTTCCACGTGTGCGTTGCATGTGTTTGAAGGATGCGCGTACGAAGTTCAAGGCGGCAAAATGACAAGCCGAAAGGGTTCGACATGAATTACGTCGGGCCTCTGCGAGTCGCAGGATGCGCTCTTTCCCTGAAAGCACATCCCTGACCACTCCACCGTGTTCTGTACCAAACCAGCCGGACAGGCGTTCCCCGAGCATTTGGAGTGAAGAAGGGTTGATAGGGTTTGAGGTGTAAGAGTGGGGAGGCGAAACCCCCCGCCTGCATGCGTGCATGCCTCATATATGCTTGTCGCTCGATGAGCACAGGCATTCCTGTGCGCCTTTCACCGTGCAGCCATGTGAAGAAGAAAAGGGGTCGAAACGTTGCATTCATGACGCCCGTCACACCACTAGCATATTACTCGCGTAATTTTGCGTGACCTTGACTGACGAGTCGGCTCCTTGGGATGATGGACTCCAGGAAACTGACGAGTATGCATATTCTCAGGTGTGTTACAGTAACTTAGTCATGAAGCATGGCGGAAATCTGTACATACAGCTTCAATGCTTGAGGGGCGTTGCTACAGCAACCGGAACCAACAGTCACGAGTACCCCTAAAAGAGAGAACAAGTGCGAAAGTGCTCCGTCTTGCCTTGCATTATTTCCCCGGGAACAGCAGTTCTATTGATCGTCCCTCCACAGCGATAACAAAAGTGGGTGTTGCAACCAGGTGAGATGCACTGGAATTTCACAGCAGATTTGTCAGTGCCTGAATTATGGCGACTGCGCTAAATGCAGAACATACTGAGAGGTGATTGCATCCGTCGGTTTTCTGTATGGGTGTCTTGCAATCTGCACATAAAAGGCAAGTGTCGTGAACCGGTGTATTTACTGAGGAGGAACAACTCACTAGGGCAATACCGCCATCCTTGTTGCGTCATGAGGTGATCCAACTCCGCCGTTCCATCACAAGAGTGTTTCGGTCCACCTCCCTCGATCGTCTGTTGGCACTTTTTGCACCACACATGGTCACATGCGGGAAACGGGCAGCGAATTTCAGACTCTGCTTCTAGATCGTCTCTGTCGACGAAGCCAAAATGCTGACATCTTGTAACACAGTCAATATGTGACAGGAAGTCGCTGTAAAAACTCACTTGCGACAGTTAACAGCAACAGAGAATTGAGCCATCTCCATCTCTACCCAAGTTTCCCACTGCTTCTCGGAAACACCGAGTAGTTGAACAAACGGACCCGTTATGGCTAGATGAGATGAGACCAGTCAGATGAATATATACGTTGATCTTATTCTTTGGACTGACTCCCAGGATTTTTGTTTTTGTGGTCTGCCATACAGACCGGACAGAGTACAGGGAAACGATGCTCCTCGATCTTGGCGCAAACATGCCCTTGAGCGCAATCTCGACAGATTTCGTGTCCACACGCTGGGATGCGAACGGCGTCGTCTTCTGGGAAATCATCCAGACAGACCCCGCAATGGTACTGACGTTGTGCTATCTGCATGAGATCGTGTTTTTGCCGTAGGAGGAACTCATGTTCGGCATCGAAAGTCGCCTGCAGTTGAAGAGCAAACTGCATCTCGGGATCTATCTCGTCCTTGCTACGAATAGGATTGCCGCGTTCTCCAGGTGGATGGGAAGATCGATTCCGCCGGGAACCCTGCTTGACGGCACCGGGAGAAGCATTTGCTTTCAATGGCTTGGACGACAGAGCACGTTTCGCCTTGGCCTTTTCTTCCTCTAGCTGTACTTCGAGACTAAGAATGCTTCTCTCCCACTGCTGCCTTTGCCCTTTGAGACTTTCATTGTCGCGCGTAAGTTCCTCTAGCTCTTCCTTCAGCGAAAGGAGTGTCAAACTGGACAAAATAAGAGATTCTTCCCCTGCTCGAGGATCGTGAAAGGAAGCCCTGGGAACAAACACATGGTAGGCGCATTTCTCATATGACGTTGCCTTCCTGTCAACCCCTTCCTGGGAAGCCTGTTCGTCAAAGGAAAACAAGTCACACGCTCGTTTTGCGGTCTGCGTGAGCGACGTGCTGATCGTCAAGCTTGCATCTCGTTTTCCCTTGGTGGCCTCGTGCGGATTGAAGAGAACGAAGACGTCTTGGGAGGATGTTTTGAGGCGTAAACATGTTATGGCGAGTGGACGTCGAGTGATGATGATCGCAGAAGATGTGCTGGAACTGCGCGGAGCTCTAGGATCGTCCGTCAGCTGGGGGAGGTACTACGATTGTACAGACCACGTACTTTAGCAATTTTGCGATGTAATGGACGCTCGGCGAATCGCAGTCTTCGGACACAAACTTGAGCGATCGTTCAAAGAGGGGAGTGTGATATGCGTCTTCGATTTCAAAGTGGAAATGACTGGGTCGTTCGTGGCAAATCGCGAGGGCGTTCTAAATCGTCATCAAAGAGTGGTGAACTAAGTCGGGAGGATGCTCATACCTCGACCATCTGCAGGGAGCATAGCAACGAAACTATTTCTGTCAAGGCAGGGCCCCTCTCCTGTGCAGCATCGAAAACGAGCCTCGTAAAGTTGAGCGCAGAGAGAATGCCAGCAGTAACTCCCTTGTCTGGACCCAAGGCGACGTTATCGAAGGTCAAGACCCGTGCCTTACCTTGTAATAGATCCGCGATGAGTGTCTGAAGGTCCATGCGAGTAGCACAATTGGAAGAGGTCAGGTGGTTATTGGAAATGGATTGCGAAGATCATGTTCTAATCATTATCGTGATCGCCATCGCCACGGGCGTTCACCGGGCTGCGGTGAAGTATTGAATGTCGCCTGTCGTGAACGAGGTTCGAGTTCAAGGTACGGCTGCCTCTAATTTTCCCATCCCGGGCTGTGTCGCCACTACATCAGCCTCAGCGTAACATGTCTCTCCGGGGACGGTCGGGCCAGAGGGAGGCTTTGTAGATACGCTCTACTCCAGCGTCCTCGTGGTCCGTCCAATACGCACAAATATCGGAACCCCGGACAAACCGCGAGCCACGCTATCACGCTGGTCACCAGACCAAACCATTTCTGTCCGGCGTTCTCACTGCCTTCCGGAGTTCGTCTCATCTGCCGCAGCGTCCACCTCGGCCCTTCAATATCTCGCCAGGAGCCAGGGCAGGGCCAGGTCGCATATCAATTTCCCTCCCCCCGTTCCGTGACCGTCCTCCAGGATTCAAGCTTGCAGTAGCCATCTGTCTGCGTCCGACGATGATTGTCGCCCTGGGCTTCCTGTACCCCATTCTCGTGCTCTATGGCTTGCAGAAGCTTCTGTTCACACTCGTACAGATGCTCATGCTGAGTCCCGGTGAGTCATAGCTATCTATCTGCCTTTGATTGGCCCGCTCGGGACCACGTGCATGAACCCTTGCCTTGTGCATTCTGCGACCCTTTTTACTGCACGCCTTTCTCGCCACATGCGTTCGCTGACGCCATCATCATTCCCCGTCAAGGCTCTCACGACAATGCTGTCCAACTTGCCGTCCATCCCCAGTGTGGACCTCTGTCGGGAGATGTGTCGGACGTGAATGCAGGGCTCGATCTAACAGACATCAAAACGATCGTATCGTTTGGCGTGCGTACTCGTTCCATCCATGTCCGTAACCCAGAGAGTGCTGACTAGCGATCGTATGGACATCAGGATTCGTATACGGACGGTGGAAGGCAGGATGGCGGACCGCTTGCGCCGGCGGTCCTCATCCCCCCTAACCCTTTTGCGGGAGGCCGCTCGACGAATGGAAAGATTTGGGTGGAACACATTGCGGACGGCATTGGAGCTGAACTTATGGACTATGCAGTACGCCCACTCATTAATATTAACCGATATCGTTTTACGGAATCTATGAAAAGTGGTCTAGCGCGGTGACCAATATTTCTCTGTGGCCATCTAATCCCTACCCGAGAGACTTTATCATGCAAAGTGAGATGAAACAAGCGTCCCAATTTGTATATGCTCAACTGATGGTTACAGCGACTACGTTCCTCGAGCAGTCAAACAAGCTAGACCCGGATACCACACTCTACACAGTTTTCTTTGGTATCAAGTCAGTTCCGTTCTCGACTTCAATCCGCTGTACTAACGAGGTTCTGCAGTGATTGGGGAGATTCCTTTCGTAAGCCTGTGTGATCATATTGGAATGTTCATCATGGGTGACCTCCGGTTAAGGTGACGGTAATCACCTCCAGCAGGCTGCACAAGACCTCCTCGCTCAAATGAGACTCCTCTCCCAGCCTCCCACCAACGCCCGCAACTTTCTTGTGACCGACGTGTACGGACTAGGAATCCAGGATACCTGGGGTGAAGCCTGGCTGCAAACCATCTTCGACGGTCTGGTCGCTTTCCATGCACAAGATCCTCCACTCAACGTCGCCTTTGTCAACTTTGCAACGATATGGAGTGGCGTGTTGGGTCCGCATCCTGGGCATCGTGCGTTTGGATACGTGAGCACCGACGCATGCAGCCCAGGCCCATCGACGGACGATGCCTGTGAAGACCCAGATCACCACTTTTATTGGTTTGTCAAGTGAGTGGTCTTTCCGCGTGATGGGGGGCTAATTCCCGATGCCACCGACCAAAGTCATCCTTCAAGAGCGACTCACAAGATCATGGCGGACTACGTCTTGGAAGTGCTGGACGAATGTCGAGTGCAGTCAGCATCGTCTCACGGGTCGGGTTTATGGAAACACGCATTGAGTTTTAGAGGTCGAGTGCGACTGTAGCCCTAAAATTCCTTTTTATACGTTACGAAGTTTCTTGTACTTGTATACCATCTTGTCTGTACTGATTGACGAACCCAAACGACTTGTAAACTCGAGCGATGTTGTATAATGCGTCTATCGAGCCCATCGACGGTCGCATCTCTGGGTTAAATCCAACTCAAGAACGGCCATACAACCAGCGCCACTGCTCCCCGACTGTGCCTTTCAAGCGCTGTATCCATCTGCTTTCTCTTCAGACACATTGATCATACCGCCCTTTGCCTCGGCATCCGCAAGCGCCTGTTTCACGCTAGACACACGAGACCAGTCTACATTCGGAACAAAAGCAGTAAAAAAAAAAAGATCACGCACATCGCTTCGTCGTCCAACACCGTCGTATCCCGAATGCGCGTGTAGATCATCGGAAAGGCAAACAAGAGTCCGGCCGCGACGAGACACCACGTCGACAGGAAGATGTTGATGTAGCTGGATAACGAATGGGTGCGTCAGATGGAACGCGCATCTCCTCGAACGACCGCTGGTCCGAATCGAATGGAACAGGAAAATACGAACGGGAGTCCGATGGCGTCCATACGCCATACGCCCGCCGCCCCAGCAGACTGAATCGAGTGATCTGGATGGGAGCCATTTCGGTCAGTGCGAGGACGTCACGGCCAGGGAAGAATCGAAAACGCGCACAGAACCCAGCATATATCGCAAGCTTGTTCGTGTCATTGGACATGGCGCCGATCAACCAGAACGCGGTCGTTTGCCACATCGCGTCGAGCAAACCATATAGAATCATGAGCCAGACGTGTGCCGGATACGCCGGGTCGTAAATGTCCATCTTCTGTGCGTCTGGCGGGATCGATTCACGAGTGTAGGTCCTGCGTGAAACGGGATTGATATCCGACCACTCGCCGTGTCGCGCAACAGAAACGGCAAGGTGAACTCACTTTTGGTACTGGTACGCCCACACGTGGACGATGAAAACCATTGCAAAGAGAATGGCCCAACCTGCAAAAGCGCGCGTTCGCCGGCGGAAACGAGAGCTATCCAAGACGAGACCAATCATCCACGAGCCAATAATCTGGGAAAGCCAGTACATGACGTTGTTCAGAGACCGTGCACGGATATCAAACAGAGCCGAATTGTAGTCATTGAATTCTGGCGTTTTCGTTCAAGTCTGATGCAAGGAATAAGACAGAACTCACGCCAGGTATAAAAGTAGTTGCTTGCAAAGAACATGGGAAAGAGCAGGAGAATCATGGGGTCGGATACAATGGCGACCCAGAGATTGTAGAACTCGGACTTCCAGGACGGAGAACGCGGCGTGATGACTTTCGTACCATCAGTACGAATCATTTTATTCGGGTCTGCCATGAGCAATGGGATGGTTACTCCGATGAGCGTAAGTATCAAGATGCCGATCTAATCATTCTCCGTTAAGCATGAGAAGACCGGATATATATATATAGAACATACGTATGTCCCATTTCCAACTAGAAATAGTACGTTAATCAAGATAGAATGAACCTTTCAGCTTTTGAAGTGACATACCGCTGTTATCCTAGAAAAGGCGATTAGGAAGAGAAGCAAGATTATAATACGGACGATCCTACCGTCGAATGAAAGTTTTGTCCGAAGGACACAGAAGCGCCGACGACTGCGCCAAGATTGAATATCCCCCAAAAGATACTGATGAAAACGCCCTTTTGAGCCTCAGTCGGATAGCTGAGCATCAAAGCTCCCTGTGCGGTCCACAAGAATGCAGCCGTCACGCCGAGAACTGCTCCCGCACCGATAACGAAACCACCAGCATCCGAGTGAATGTTGACAGCCCTGACATGTTGACGAGGTCAACTATCCAATCCCGTGACTGTAACGGGAGCGCGCACAAGTAAGAGCCTACATAGAGTGCATAACCAAAGGAGCCCAGAAACAGCGTCCATTTCGCGCCGATTTTGTTGTTTACTGTGCTTCAAGTTGGCCAAGTGTCAGCACCCTCACGGATGAACAACGCAGACGGACGATTACCCAGAGAAGAACGCAAAGAATGCATATGTGGCATAGAGCGCGCATGTTGAATTCGCAGATGTAGTTGCATTCATTTGCCCGCCACCGCCGAGACCAGTCAGGGCGTTAAACATGCCAGGACATAAGAAACAGACGAAACCAAGCATGATAAGTTGCGTGATTGGGTGGTAGTAAACACCCTTCAAGCCACGGGGTCGCTCGAAGCATTCCTTGGATAGGTCGTCATCAGTACCAGGAGATGGGCTAGAACCCTGTGCAAAGGAGGTCCCGTGCATGTGGTGTTAGTAGGGAATGAGTATGCAAGGGTAAAAACCTGCCACATATATATATTGATAAGACGATACGGCATGGGAGAGGTTCTTCCGCGACCAGGTGACATGATACGAACTTAGGTGAAGGCGCTCGGTTCACGCTGTAATAATAACAACTCAGCCATAGGTCCCTGTTCAAGTAGACAAGATAAGATGCCATGCTTCCCACACAGACTGAAGGTGAGGTCCGCCGTCACGATAAGCATCAAAGACATGCGGGCCGATAGCAACTCGAGCTTGAAGTACCTAGTTGAAGGAAGCCACGAAGTCTTCTTCCGAAAATGAAATGACCAAAACTTACGGCTACCTCACATCGACAGTTGCGTAAGTATGCGAGCGTTGAAGTCAACGCTCATAGTTGTGTTTATCACAGGTGGGTGAGACTTGTCTGGTCAGATGATCTGGATCAGCTGGGCGGGAGTTAGAGCACCACCGGCACGCGCAGACAAGTTCCTTGGCATTCCATCACGGTCGGCTGATACCTCACTAGCGGTAGCAGTACCAATTTCGGTGGTCTACTATATGTCGCACACCCCAAAAGTCGCGTCGATCTTTTCGTCCTCCTTGTAATCATCCTAGATAGATTTGGTGGTCATAAATGAGTGACCGATCCAAGACGCCTGACGAACTCACTAGCTGGGAAGATCCAAAAGCGATAAAATGAAGAGATAGCTGAACTCAAAACCAAATATCTACAAGGTGAGAACGACTGGTTGGGACAAGGATTCCTGCAAGTCGATTCTTTGTCGGGCATTGGGTGAGAGGACGGACTTGTATCACACCATCGGATACTGTGATGAAACAAAGGCATACGGAGTCTACGTCTGTATGACGTGTGTTCATGGTGTGAAGTTGTAAACCCTGGGGAATTGGAGGATGTCGATTCCGGACGGATTGACATGTCTATTGGCGAGCTAGTATTATTGTAGCCAATCAGGATTCGCGTATCTCGTACGACCGTCATAACACAATTTGACGTCCCAAGGGAATTCGCGAGTTGTTCGAATTTGAAAGGTGGGCTCTTGGCCGATGCTCCCATGCAGCCTGATAGGTGTTCACAAAAATTTTCTGTACTATGGGGAGAGAGCTGGCCAGTCGACGTGGCAGCAACGTTGAAGATGCGTCCTATCGTTCCTTTGATCACTTCAAGTCGATCCCGCCCGCCGAGGAACGTCGATCATTACATTGAGGAGTGTATCTGCAGCGAACGCAGAAGATCAGATGGCTGGAGGGAATAAGCAAGAGGTTGTTCCTACCAACTTAGATTGGTGTACGCGTTTATTACACGCGGGCCTAATAAGCTAACAGTCTCATAAATGTGGCAGTGCTACACCCTTGCAAGTTTTTGCTAGTCTGATCATGGCCTCCGTGTCCGCTGCGGTCCGATTCACTACCAAAACTTCCTATGTCCTTCCCTCCCAAAAATTTATGGTCCCACTGGACTGGAAGCGCTACCAGCTCTCTCAGTTGATCAACAAAGCCCTCTCGCTCCCAAAACCGGTCCCGTTTGACTTTCTCGTTCGTGGCGCGATTCTACGGACCTCCCTCGGTGAATGTCGCGCGGAGAACAGCATTAGTGAGGTGGGTATTACGTCTGGCAGTAGTGTGCGTTGTGTGCACGACAACCTTGTTGATCGGCAGGATAGGAAGATACACTCGAGATCGAGTATTTTGAGTCGGTCTTGCCGCCCCAGCGTGTGACGACCCTTCCGCACGAAGACTGGGTATCTTCTGTCTCGTGCCGCATACACCAGTATGTTTTCATCCTCCCATCCCTATCGTACGCGAATGAATCTCGTTGCAGGCACTTTCTAACAGCCTCGTACGACGGTCACATCCGTCTCTTCAATTATGCCCAAGAACTGGTTCGTGACGTCCCTGCGCATCAAGCACCGGCAACTTCTGTCTGTGTTATACCGTCTGAAGCAACAGACGAGTCTGTACTCGTCGCCAGTGCTTCACACGACCTGACGGCCTCTCTTACCCGCCTATCGTTGTTACCTGATTCCTCCTCGTTCTCGCAAACCCTGGCTTCACTTCATCTCCACACTTCACCCATCGCTTCCGTCGAGTCTGATCATACTGGCTCCCATCTCTTAACGGCGTCTTGGGATCACCTCATTGGCGTTTGGGATACTATTATTCCCGCGCAAGACGAAGTTGCACCCACATCTGACCGCAAAAAACGGCGCAAGATCGCCGACGAGACTGACCAGGAACGTGCAAAACGTAAAGCCCCGACCTCCGTACTCAAGTCACACACGGCGCGCGTGTCCAAAGCGCAATTTCTACCCGGATCAAACAAACGAGCCTATAGTTGTGGATTTGACTCGACCGTGCGGTCGTGGGACGTCGAGCTGGGCGTATGTCTCGATACGATCGTGCGTTCTTCTCCGTTCGACAGCCCCGGGGACGTGTCGTGCTGACCGTGGTTCACTCCCTTGCACATAACCTGCTTCGACAGACCACGCCAGAGCGACCGATGCTTGATTTGGTGGTCTCGCCCGACGGACACGCTGTCCTCGCCTCGTCTACCGATCGGACCGTGTCCGTCTTCGACCTCCGTTCGCCCTCGCTTGCGAGTACGGTCGGAACCCTCGTACATCCTGCAACACCCTCGTGCGTTGTCTACCCCGGTGCTACGCCGACGTTTCCCGCCAACGCCAACGCTAATGCCAACGCCAACTCGGATTCGAGCGTGAACGCGTCGCAAATACTCACGGGCGCGTACGACGGGATCGCCCGCATATGGGATCTCCGGAGCTTCCACAGTGCGATCGCGAGCGTGAAAGCGTGGGACGGTACCCCCAAAAAGATTCTCAGCGTCGATTGGGTCGGCGAGGTCGTCGGTGTCGGCGGGGAGGGCGGTGTCGAGGTGTGGCGCGTCGGTCAGGGAGATCGGATGTTGACCAAGTAGCCCCCGAAAGATCCGAGTTCGCGTACTATTTGAGGAACGAATGAAAGAAGGCCGGCGTGCAGCGTCGCGGCGTCCTTGTGCGTGTCCGGATCCGTGTTTCCGATCACGGTCGGTTGTCATTTGAATATTCACCGTCGGCTCGGGTGTGCTGCCAGTCTTTTTGATCCGCTCAAGAGCCGGGTGATTGACCCAACTCATGGGTAGTGAGATCGGCGATATCGTCGCAAATCCATCAACATCCGTATCTCCGTTGAGCGCTCAAGACGCCATGCGAAGAGTCACTCCACCGGATCACTATACGTCGGGTGAATTGACAAGGAGTGTGTAGAGTACACCGGGTGTTAAACAGACATCGCATATGTACAGTAGAGTATGCAGCTAGAGCGTGTAACGTGAATCCATGGAAGACGAGCACATGAACAAGAAAGCGGGACAAGCGACGATGGAATATACAAAGCGATCCGTCCATGGGTGATGGTGTGCGGTCTAGAAGAGCGAAGAAAAAAAGATGACCTCTCCTACGATCACAATGCATGGAATTCGCGCAGCTCGATGTCCTCGCGCTGCACTTCTTCCACGTCCATCGGCATCCGACCGGACGCCTCTGGTTTGGACGCAAGTTCCAACGTGTGCGTCCCAGCGGACTGTGAGGAAGACATTTGCGATACGAATTGAATGTCGGTGAACCGCTCGATATGAACATCGCGATCGACGTTGACGGTTGAGGATATCACGGAGGAAGCTTGACTGATCCACCCCTTCCCCTGGGCTTCTCTATAAATGATCAGTAGCGGTGCGATCAACTAGAAAGACGGTATAAGCAAATATCCTGGCAAGATGAAGGGGAATAGTTTACCTGAGCTTCCCCCAGGACTTGTAAGAACGTGTAGGAGACGGTGCTGTTCAGCGCATACGGAATCAAGAACAAGAGCGAAAAGGTAGCATAGAGCGCTGCGGACTCGATCAACATCGCGACGACCGTCGTACATTCAGCGACGTGACCTGGCCCAAGTAGTCGAACCGTGGTACGTCGATAGAGCAGCAGCCGGATGACGATGAGAAGGGTGATGACGATGTTGATACCGAGAGTCAGGCAAAAATAGGGCAAGGTCCAGTTGATCGAACGTCCAAAGTTCATGTAGGGCGACGACGATGGCGAGGATATTTGCAAGAGGAAAAAGACACCTAGGACTGTGAATGGGCCAATGTAAGCGGAAGACTGTCAGGGATAATGCGTATGGCACTCACCAAAGGATGCGAGTAGCATGACGCCGGTGACGAGGAAGGCGACGCGTCCCGAACGAGCGCTAAAATCTCTGTAGATGATGACACACCGCCAAGCCTAGCCCACGACCAGGTTGTCAGCATGTCTTCGGGCGTCCAAGGTCGAGTAGGGTTCATACCAGGAGCACGTCGGCTAGCCAATTTGCAAGGACGTAGGACACGTTCGAAATCTCATCTACGCCAATCGAAAACATCTGTTCTTCATAAGCGCTTGGGCCTCCAGAGTATCCACGATTGTTGATAAACGCCAACTGCGTGAACTGTGAATTCGACGCCAGAAAGAGGGTCCCGAATATGAACATCACGAGGACGTAGATGAGGAAATAGAGGTTGCGTCTATAGTGTACATCCTTGGTTTTGAGTCGATTCCAGAGAGTAAGAAGGCAGAGCCAAAAGAGAGCGGCGACGATACCGTAGCCTGCGCCAGTTATGAGCGCGCCGGCCATCCATGCCTGTTCTGCGTTGAGTTGTGCGGTGGTCTCTGGCGGAGTGTCGGACATCTGTAGGTGGGCTGTTTTGCCCACCCTCGAGGCCAAGTGTCAAGTGCGGGAGTGGGCGGAGGCGAGGGGAGAATACGACCTGGGAAAGACACCGCGGGAGTGATGATGTGGTCAATGTGCAACCTGCGCGCATGCGGTGCATTAAAGTTGCTGCCGAACAAGGCCTCGGCGCGCTTAGCGTCGAGTTACGTCCTCGTACAAAAATAAGCACATTCTCCTGCTCGATTTCGGTTTCGGTGGGAAATCCCGCTTCAAAAGGCGCCGGTGCCCATCGACTCGGCCTGCAAGGTGAGCACACCCACTGGCACAACGCGATCCTTGTCTGGGCCATGGAGCTCCCGAAACGGCAGCGTATCAGTCGTCGAGCGCGTGTGGTCGCCTGGGCTGACCAACCTTGGACGGAAATGGTAACATTAAACACTACCGAAACCCGTGTGAAGGACAGTGTTTGCACGAGGTTTCGTCTATAGTTACTGGATAAACGACGCACCTATGATTGAGGAACAATTTTCGGTCTTTTTGATATCGTTAGAAAATTACTAACTTAGGGACTGGACGCGCTGCGAGTCGGACTCGGGTTGTCACGAACCTGGCAAGATCCTTGGTGTGACACACCTCTCTTGGCATCTGATGTGATTACCGGCGTCTTGAAGACTCCGACCTGGACATTTCTTTGCTTCATCTCACATCGGAAATTGCCACTCGTGCCTCGGTAGAACGGTAGCAACACTGACTTGACAAGCACATCATTCAAAAAACCCCGGCCGGAAATCGTTGCTCACGCACTATACTAAGTTACGACCCTTGCACAACAACACGCACGACCGACAAAGCAGTGACTCGGGACCAGCGTGTACACCAACGGAGTCATCGAGGGATGCGACAAGTCTCTAACCCGTGCTTCCGGCAGTCGCCTTGAAACGTACTTGGTAGAAACCCGCCCCATCGCTGCTAGTGAGGACCCGAAAGGGGAAGATGATGATCGACGACGGACCGTTGAAGAGTGTTGTTCAGCCCGAGTATGAGCCAAGTGATGCTTCAGGGGGACTCAGTTACCCAAATCACTTCTACTCAAACAGAGGAGCACGTTCATTAGTCTGTTTTCCAAAATATAAAGAAACGTAAAGTGGTACACGTAGACACACCAACGACTTGGGCGGATACCTCAAATCCAAGCGATCGGCGTCATTCAGGCGTGAACATTTGGACATGAACCGAATCAGGTCGCCACTGATGGGGGGTGCTTCCGCAATCTCCAATACCTGCGGAGTCAGTACCGAGCAATTGCGAACTCGCGAAGGAACCAATACGGCTCATGAATGGCATAAAACGATAACTGAGCCTCGAAAACGCAAGCTGACAAGCCAGACGATAATTCCGTTCTGTGCCTACCTTCTCCGACGCGCAGCCAACAAGCAGTTCACAGATGTTGGTCAAAAATATGGGTCAGGGAAAACTTGATCAGCGAATTGTGCTGATACAAATTCTCGCACGGTCTTGCTCAAAAAGCAGACTTGACCAAGCGTCACAAGTGGAGGTTGTGCACAAAGGACGACCCGAGCAGCGTCACGATGGTGATCGAGATGCAAATTTTTTCACTGGGGAGTTGGTACACTGGGTGGAACTTGTGTCTCGACTATCATGCCTCCTCTTTGCTTTGCTGTCTAAACTGTTTTGCCCACTAAGTTCTCAATGAGCTGTCAGAAAACAATCAAAAGAGGGGTTTCGCACCAACATCGATGGTATTGGACGGTCGGGGAGAACATGCCGGGTCTGCCCGCCATGCCATCAGCACTGACTCTGGAAACACAAAGACGTGCTGTCACCTCTCGTTCTGCACTGACAGACCATACGGCATATGCGATGGCAAATATGCCAGTCATAGCGATCGCCGTGTTGCTTGCCCAGTTTGCAGGACGAGTCCACCATCCACCTGTCGGTAGCTGTGTCAGCAAAAGTTGGTTTTCTGCCGCAGGCTGGTTCAACGCACCTGCTGGCGACCAGACATGCTTTGGAAACGGATAACGAGCTCCACCGCCCTACGAACGTACGCGTGAGGGTCAGAGGAAAGGGAACGAAGGGTTGACTCAAACCATGATTGAGATACTTGGTTATGTGCGAAAAGTGTTGAGAAGAAGGAAACTCTGACCAACCCCGATGGCTGTGTCGGCTAGCGATGCATATGCGATATTCTTGCGAGACAGGACGTATGGCTCCCTCTTCGTCTACACGTCGTCCCACCTTGGAAGGATTCTCTATGGGATCACCACAGCACTTATTACTCGGCAACTGCGTAATATCTTGTTCGTTTTGGCGGATTCCAGTGTCCGTGCGCCCACAATCGATGGGGCTCCCACGTTCGGTCGCGGGTCTCACACAGAATCGCCACACATCCAGTGCTGATATACAGCTAAAGATTACAGATAAAAGTAGGAGAACACCTCCGCATAACCACCGTCACCCTCTACTGTTTCAAGCCCACCCGCATGTCTTCAACGCATGCAGGCATTGCCCACCAGCCGCGTGGACAAAACAAGATCGAATATCTTCTCCTGGAAGAGGTCAAAGTCAAGGCGTGGGTAGTCGATGGTGAGGAGTCGACAGGACATTTCCCTTATCTTTTGGAGCTTATCGACTTATCACCGACCTAATATCCGTCTGCTTTGTGATAGTATCCTCCCGTATTGTCCTCGCCCAGACATTTTATAATCCGTCAAATGAACCCACCGGAAAGGCAAAATATGTCTTCCCACTTCCAGCGAGCGCTGCAGTGTGTGCGTTCCAGCTCGAGATAGAAAATGGGGTGGTCATCGTCGGGGAAGTAAAGGTGAAGGAAGAGGCCGAGCTCACATATACACGCGCGGTAGAACAGGGCAAGGCGGCAGCGCTCGTTGAAAGAGTCACCGACGACAGTGAGTTTGTTCTTTTCCACAAACATTGATACTCATCTCACCGTGCAGTATTTACGATCTCGCTCGGATCTCTCCCGGCCACAACGAGAGTGATCGCGCACTTGACAGTATGTACTCGCGTTGTGTTTCGCCCATCCGCATACTCATACTTCTCGTCTAGTTCGTGATGGATCTTTTGGATGAGGGCCTACATGATCGCATCCGGCTACAGCTCCCAATGCACATTGCTCAACGATATGGTACGCCACCCCCGGCCATGCACGATACTTCTGCTGCAGACTCCCGCACACGAGTTGATATCAACGTCGACATCCAGACGAGCGATGTCATATATGGTGTCGATAGTCCTACGCATACGATCGAAGTCCGACGCTACAAAGGTCGTTCTGGTGTAAAATCAAGCCGTCGTATGTCTGCAGTCTGGAAGTCGCACGAGTTTTTGGATACCGATTTTGTCGTCTCCATTCACGCCGAGGGGCTAGACAAACCAAGGTGTTTCGCAGAGGAGACCGGAAACAGTTTCGG
>JBBPLQ010000286.1:0-30212 GCA_038089855.1 Royoungia palumana
TGAGATCTTCCTGACATACGATGCAAGAACCATATTGAAGCAACTCTTCTTGTGTCTCCTCCATCTCTTCATCTTCCTCGCCCTCTTCCTCCTCTGCCGCGGTCGACTCGGGCCCCTCGTGGACTTCCTTCTCTACCTCTTCGATCTCGGAACCGGAGGCAGATATCCCTCGTCGTTTCTTTGAGCTGTACGTCTTCTTTGTCAACCCGGTCTGAACCCTGTCGTGGTCGCTGTCTGAATTCGTGTCCACGGCGCGTGGCATCGTCGAAAAGCGTCTGCGCGTCGAATCACGAGGTCCAATTTCTACCAACACGAGTTTGGTGCAACCCAACAATGCGCGCGCTGGTGGCACCGAGAAGCCCGTGGGAATCAAATTCAAACTCAGCGCAGGACGTCAAATGACACCCCTCGTTATATTCTAAAAAGGCAACGGCACCCCTCCTCCGTAGCTACAATGTAGAGCTTAGTGAAACTGCACCAAAAACACATCCCGCGCGATCAAGCTGTGTCGGTCAACAGCTTGGCGACAACACCCGCCAGATCCGAGATGAACAATGTGAGCGATCCGAGATGAATGAGTGGCAGTTGGGCCAAGAAGGGACACGCTCTCGTGGTGCGCACAACGCCACAAGTTTGCCACGAAATGATGCAAATACTACAAGCATGTGCCTATCTTCTGGACGGGCTCGCGCTTCGTCCGCGCGCTTCTCTTCCTCTGCCTTTCTTTGGGCCCGAGGGCGGTGGACGTACGAACGAGTAATCACATTGAATGGTCTGCTCCAACAACGGTGTCCCCGAGGCACCGTCAATGGCCGCCTGTGCCTCTGCCATTGTTTCATACTCGACTAGCGCATACCCCTAGTTTGATCCGTGAGTATCGACACGGCAGCCACAACGCAATTGTGGCACACCTTGACATAGCCTGTGCGGCGATCCAAGTTGAGATGGAGATTTTTTATTTCGCCGAATTCAGCGAACTTGTCGGTCACATCCTCTTCCGTTGCCTCTTCGTGTACGTTGGTGACAAGAACTATCCAACCCTCGACGGCTGCGCGTGGCACGACAAGGTTCAGTGAAGGAGAGCGCTGCATGAAAGAGCTAGCGTACATCGGGCAGCGCGGGTGTCCGCGTCCTTGACATGAGAAGATTCCACTCTGTCGTAAGTTGCTTCAGCAGTTGCCGTGCCATCGTTTCCACCTAGCTCAGCGTGAACACAGAGGGCGGAGAGCTTGGCGGTGGCTACTTGCCTGCTGTGCTATGGAAGCCTCTGCCTCTGCGTCTCACGGTGCCTGCATTGGCAACTAAAAGGAAAGTCGCTTAGGCTACGGACGGCGAGAGAAGTTCAATCAGACAGACCCTCGTCGATGTTCATCTCATCGTCCGACATGGTGGTACTATACAAATTGTGTCACGCCTGTGACAAGCGTCGTTGAAATGATCGTGGCTGTGTTTGTGAACCCCCCGGGCTGGCTGGGGTCTTCGTCGTGAGCCCGTACTGTAGTGAATCTACCATTCAGTTGTCTAACGTAACATCGCTAACCAGTTTGCCGTCCAGCCCCACTCCGAATTCAGACCGAACTTGTACGCCGAACAGAGCTGAGCGAGCGCATCGGGCCCTCAGTTGCGCTCAACAGCCCAACAACAAGCCCTGCCTCTGCTTTATGTCTGTTTTCTGTCGTTGTTTCGTCCTGCCACCTCTCCGTCGCCTCCCTGAAACGGGTGTGTTTCGATTACTCAAGCAGATCAGCTAGACCCCAATGACGGCCCTCCATGAGGCCGTCTTCACGCGCCGTCTCCGGCTCTGGCAAGTGTGCTCACGTATGTGGCTTCCTGAGTCAACTTGAAGTGTCGATTTTCAGACATTGAAGCGCACGGTGCCTGGTAGCCGTAGTACACTGCCTCAGCTTATCGAGATCTTGGGTTCCCGCTTCCCAAACCTTATGAAAATGTAATATTCCCGACAGGCATGTTTTTTTTTCCACACCAACAAGTCACGGTGCATCACGACAATGCTCGCAAGCTGTACCTTTTCTTTTCTAGGGTCGGTCGCTGAATTCAAGTTACCAACGCTGTCGAAAGTATATAAACGCGCTCGTTCCGCCATGATTTTCCAGCGTCGACTCATTTCTCCTGTCCTCTCCTAGACTCATCTCATCTCTATTGTGTGCAAACATGAACACCGTTCCTATGATCAATCACCCATGCACCATTTGTTGCAGGTCCACGTCCATGTGGTGCAGTCGCTGCCAGGCCACTTGGTACTGTAGCCCGGAGCATCTTGCCGAGGTGAGCATCCTCCGTCGTGCCACGCGACCTATCGTGTAAACTTATGCGGCTCTTTACAGGACTGGCCACGCCATCGTAAGGAGTGTGTCCCCGCGGCCAACGTGCAGAACTACAATATCATTGCTACACCCCCGCCAGCGGAGCAACAACTGATCACAGTCTCCGCTATCCTCTTTTCCCCAGAGGAAGGTGAGTCTTTGGTCCTGACGCGTCGTCCGCGCGTTCATTCATCCCTCCTGGCAGAGCGGCCAAGGATAATTTCGGTCAAGTGTCAACCGTCACAAGTTCCATCCCAGGGGATCTGCCCACAGCCTATCGTTAACCGCCATTTCCCTGACGGTATCATGGAGAGCATCGTCCTGACGCAAGGCCTAAATGCCGAACCTCTCAGGTTTCCCCTTCATCTCTGGTACTCTCCCAGTGCCTTGTCGCGTGGTGCCCCAATCAACCGTGCCATCTACCATATCACCTCTGGCGCAGCCGCTAAACAATGGTGTGGTACTGTCGTCGTCCTCAAGTTCAATGGATCGCGCAGGCAAGGATATTCAGATGCCGGTTCCAACGATCTCCCAGCCCTCTCAGCGTATTTCCTCGCCTACAAGTAAACGCGTAACGCGTCGTATCTTATATGTAATTAAGTTTAACATGTGAGCACTCTTTACATGCACTGTGCTCGTGCTGATCATATTGCAGAAAGCGTAGAGCGCGACGTTATTTATCTACTTTGCTGTGCATGACAATTTGTAGCCTTGCCTTTCCTTTTAATCCTGTCATCATATCCGCTATCCTGTCAACTATCTTAGCTTCAATAGAAGGGTACCTAGTGTGCCACAGTTTATTGTTACCCGTCTCATCAAGTCTCAGTCCTGACGACGGATTCAAATGGCGATCACTTTTAGTATGACAGAGATTAACACCAGCGTGTTGGTGGGAGTGGGAACTTCCTTTGGTCTCTTGCTAACAAGTTGCTACACGGCTGTTCCCATGAGACGGTCGCCAGATATCGATGATCGCCGGTTGGCAAATTTAGTCTACCAACACAGCGGTAAACAGGCTGGTCGCCACGGGCGTACAACGCTTATGTAATCCACAACGGAGCGGCGAGCATTCGATTAGTCGACCTCAAACATTACCAACAATGCTTTCCTTCATTTCCTTTCCGCAGCGCACGGATCGCGCGTATCATGGCACCACGCGCCATCATCCAGATGTCGACGACCTCATGGACCTCGATGATCTAGACGCTATTGCATCCACGTTGACCTATCCCGGCGAAACCGTCACATCGACGCTCGATTCGATGCGGTGAGTGCTTCTTCTTTTTCCGGTCTTGGAGCACCGTTCGAAACAAGGAAAACGATCACGGTGGCAATGTGCAGTGGACATGGGACGTACGTAGACAAGGAAGAAGTCATCGCCTCCGTGGCCGGCAGTGTGGAACGCGTAAATAAACTGGTGACCGTGCATGCCGTGCGTACGAGGTAAGCACTACACCCGCAGCAGCATTTCCAATCCAACACGTTATAATCTGTACCCCTATATTGAAAGATATAATCCAGAGGTGGGCGATTTGGTCGTCGGGCGAATCACTGAGGTCCGTCGACCGGATCTTGAGAGTTCCGTTAGCGATCATTGTTTGATTTTATTTTTCCATATTCTTTGATTGGTAAAAAAAAACACGAGACAGGTCCAGCCTCGCAGGTGGAAGGTCGACGCGAATGGACGTCAAGAGGCTATCCTGATGCTCTCTTCTGTCAACCTCCCCGGTGGTGTTCAGGCATGTTCTTTTTCCCGGTTCGGCACATTGTTGCCGTGATGCTTAACATTTCGGGACCGCTTTTCCCCTTGGGTTTCTCCAGCGCCGAAAATTGGAAAGTGACGAGCTCCAAATGCGAACCTTCTTCGAAGAGGGGGATCTCCTCGTTGCGGAAGTCCAGGCCTTTTTCTCAGACGGCGCCATGTCATTACATACGCGTTCGCTCAAGTATGGCAAGGTACGATAGGGGTGGCCCCTTACGCACGCACGCCTTTACTCACGAACTCTCAGCTGAGAAACGGACAATTGGTCGTCGTCCCGCCCGCCCTGATTCGGCGCCTCAAATCGCATTTTTTATCTCTTCCCTGTGGGGTCGATTTGATCCTTGGCTTGAATGGTTACATATGGGTCAGCAAACATGCACACGATAGTGACCACGGCGAAGAAGGGTTCGACGCAGAAGCTGTTTACTCCAACCAGAATGACGTGAGCCACGTTCCATTGTGCGACGTGGCGGTGGCATTCATATCCGTCTTTCCTCAAGGATATCGACATTGCAACGCGTACTGCCATAGCACGTGTCAGCAACATCATTCGTCTGCTAGCAGACCATTTTGTTCTGTTAACGGACACTCGTATTCTGGAAGTATACGATTGGGTGATTGAGCAAGGAGTGGATACCAAAGACATAATCACTGGAGATAGCAGAGATGCACTCCTTGCCATGGTAGGAAGATAGGTTCGCTTTCTACCTACATGTCGTCGTCTCCGTTAGTGGTGGTCTCATCGTCTTCGCTGTCCTCAGCCTCATTCTCGTCGTGATCAGCGCTATTCTCTTCCTCTTCGACCTCCTCCTCCTCCTCGATCGTCTGGTCTGCTGCATCCGCTGGCGGGGGAGGAGGTTGGACTGCCTGATGATGGTGTGCCTGCCCAGTTGCACCATTAGCCATCTTCCTTGCCTCAGCAGCGCGCTTCATTTCCTCCTTTTCATCGTCGACCGGCAGCAATTGCTCCGATGCTAGATCCTTCCAGCGCAAGGCACCATTAACGCCACCACCGCCGTAACCCATGTCTTCGAACAGCGCTCGAGAGGTAGGATCGTACGGCGGCCTCGGTCGAGCAGCTGGGTGCTTTATGTTTGTGGGATTACCATAGGGGTAAGAAGGGTGCACCTGTGACGGCAAAACTACAAATACATGTGATCAACATTGACCATGTATGACGATAAATACGCAAACGCACTGTCAGAATCGTCGGGGTTTGGGGGTATCATATGCGGAGGGATGTCGAGATCTGCTCGTAAGGACAGAAAGACACGAAGGAAAAATTATTTTCACACAAGTTATGGAAAGGGTGTGCGTACCGTCGTCAGACATCTCGCCCGAGATGTATTCAAGGCTATCGATCGTATCAATGACGTTGAGATCGTGTTCTGTCATGTGTAGGTAACAGTATGTAAGGTCCTGCGCATCACGAAACCGCAAGTTCGATAAGGTCAGTGTCGACGTGGGACACCGCCAGAAGGGTGAAAGAAACGGGGACGGACTGTCATGGTGGTGCTAGCGCACGAAGCTTCCAGGTCACAGGTGGCGGACCGGCGAACGTGATCTTTCTGCGCCGGGTGTTGGTAAAGATGCTTGGCCCGCTGATGTTACAGCAGTGATGCTGGGATCTGCAACGGCCCACGCCGGTGTTTGCCGCTGTCAAGGATATCAGCACCACACCACTGAAGCGTTGAAACGATGATCGTTGATGAGTACCCGATGGCAAAGTACTGCGGTCGTAGCGAGCCCGAGTCGACATTCCAATTCGGGACAAATGAACCATCGTGGCTGTGCCTATCGAGTGTGTCAAGTCAATGGGCGATCCGATTGTTCGACCATTTGATTATCATCAACTCTGAAACGTATGTTTCTGCTTTCGAGCTATACATCATCGACATTTCCGCCCGCTCGTGACAACTTCCATCACTACGTGGGCACTAGTGGACGCTTTTTCCCGATTCATTCGGTCATTGGTCCATCACGTACGTTTCCAAGACTTTCTTTGTTTTTTTCTCAGACACGTAGCCCTCTTTGCTGAGCATCCTTGATGGTGTGTCACCACTCTCTCGCACAGGAGGCAGTTCCCGCAGATCTTTGGTCCCTGTTGGTCCGCACCTTGAGAAGTAGGCACCCTTGGATTTTCCAAATAAACAGTGCACGGTCACGTCAATGTCCATTCTCCACTAATTCGGAGCCGCTTTTCCGTATGGGCGGCCGAACAATGATGGACAATTCTCAAAGGTGGGAATGACCTCGGGGGATTTTTCATCAGTGCCGTTACAGCAGCTTCGTGTGCCATGCCCAACGCTGAGCTGACGAATCACTCTAACTCGAGGTGGCATGGTGGGCGTACGGTGATTCAATCAATCAATTTCTGTACGCGTCGCCCGCTGACGCGCACTAGCAGCGTTCTTCTGCGAAACAGGGGCCAGAGAAACGCGCTCGCTGAGTCACTATACAATAACAAGTTGAAGTTGCCACAGGGTCTGTTACATCAAGGTAGGTGCGACTACGCCACATATGTAGAACATGCAGCACTTACGAAATACTTCGCGACATCGATGAAGACGCCGATCATTCCGCCGGACTCATGAGGGAATGGTGTCTTGTTGTCGAGTATTCCTTATCACAGGGCATGAAACCTTATAACTAACGGCGGATTCCATGAAATGTGGGCAATTCTTCAGTTCTTTCGTGAGATGAGCCCGCCCGGTGGCTCTTGCATTACGCACTGATCCCACAACACGTCTCATTCTGTGATTTCAAGGGTGCTTGTTACAGCATCAAGGGACTGCCATGGTGTGCATTTTCTGCATGGAATCTAGTCCCGGAGGTATTTTGATGTGACAGTGAACATTTTGTTACAGATATCATTTCATGCTCGAACTGGTTTGTGCAGCGATGACATTGCCACAGAGCCATGCCACCGCGGTTCGCCCCACAACTACATACGACTTACAAGATAAGTTTCGGTACTAGGTATATGTACCGAGTAGACCTATCTCGATTCCAGTCCAGGCGTCGCCATTGTTCGTCTCATATGATGGTGGACCCCCTTGATCTACCTCTGGTGTTCCTGTCTCAGGCCACAAAGCAATCGCGGCTAACGAGCCGTCCAGTCAGTCAACTTAGCGACAAGTTTTGTATTTTCTCACGAGACTCGCCGCTGTCATCCTAAGATGAAAAAAGCGGTGTCGCACGAGCACTGCCTAATCCAACCTTGTTTTCTTCCGGCTCCCCCTTACCGTCCTCCGGGGGTTTTCTGCTCAGTTGTCAGCACGATTAGAGCTTTAAAACATTTCTCCCCCCGACATGTCACGGAACTGCCGTCAAACGTCAAGTGCGTTGTCACAATCATCACATGTCATACCTCGGGGGCATTGGCAGCTCGTGGTGTGCGACAGCTTCCAAGATATCAAGAGTGTTACACATCCTACATAACATGACGACCATTCAGTGGGTCTGTCTAGTTGGCACGTTGTCACTGCGTGCGGCAGCCCACTGAGCCGGGGAGTAACGAGTCCAGACACCGATTTTTATTTTATTTTATTTTTATTTTTATCCATTGATTTCCAGGACCCCCCTGGAATTTTTCAGAGAGTGTCGTTTCAGCTAGCGTGCTCGTGAACGCTCGGGCACGCTCATGGACATGACAGGACGTACATCGATCACGATGGCAATCTGATTGCGTGATCGCATGCAGGGTCGCATCCGGGACAAGATTGCATCCGGTCTGGCAAAGTCTGCTAGTCCATTGATGCACCCTCTTTTTGCGACACTCTTGTGGGCTTACCGCCCGACACAATGGTATGCTTGGATCCCTGGCGCGCCATCATATCGCCCAAACTTACGTCCCAGGCCATTCAGCTCTGGAGAATCGACCCCCGACGAACTCAAATCCTTGGGCAATCATTCAACCGTCCCCGCGAGGATGTGCTTCAAACGTTCGCCCATATCTATCTCGGACGAAACAGTTCCCTGATCAGGCATGTAGCGTGGTTTAATATGTTTGAATTTTTGACATCCCATGTGGGTGATACATGCTATTCGAAACGGATCGGTGGCGCCTACGCCTTCGTCTCGATGGGAACATGCCGACAACGACAATGTATCAGGGCCATGTGCTGAGTGCAGCTTCGAGCGAAAATAGGTACCAGGCCGAACGCATCAAGTACTGGATTGACAGTAACACGAGTGGTGGACGCCTCTGAATCGGCCGATGGCCCAATACCGAATGACATGACCACTCTCACGCATTTTCTGGCACACGACCACGGAGCTCGTCGCGAGTCACACGATATACTAATAGGCCAAAGTGAGTCAAAAATGGGACGCTTGCGAATTCGGATCACCTCCGTTCCGCGGTGTATTGTAATGCACTCGGACACGTTTACTCAACATGACGATTGCGATGAGCTAGCAACTGTGGCACCGAAGCACGAGGAAACCAAACATCGAAAATATAGACGTGCGAAAGGCCTCGTCTATCGCTGTATCACGCTTCCGCATCGCGGACTATCCTCGTGCGCAATATGCCGAAACAGAAGTGCGTCATATTTGCTCCCTGCGTCACAACGGGGGTTGGAGCGGTTATCGGTCACCGGGCATTTCCGCGCTGGCGGTGGCCTACCAACGTGTATCAAGATCCTTTTCATTTGCCTCTCCGTGATCAGGCTTCCTCGTGGAGCCTGAATCCATGACCGGTGCTAGAATCATTCCACATGAAACTTGGCAGGTAATTCAGGCCGTCTCTGAGGAGATCTAGCTTTGAATAGCTTCCTTGGTACTCGGATGTGCTCAAAAAGAGCAAGTAACACAGGGTGCGTGATCATGTTGTGTCTCCATGGGAGACGCCGCTGGTAGTGAATCGGAAGAACCAGAAGCACATGCTCGCGCCCGTTGATAACACTCGGCATTGACCGTTCAATACGAGGTCTTGCCAGTATCTTGGACATGAATGTCTAATGGAACGATGGAACGCTCGGCGGAGTAGATCTGATATCGAACCACGATATTGGGCCGTCACATTTGACCGGCAGGCGTGCACGATACATATTTTTGTTATTCCTGGCACGCGCCACTACAAAGGACTCCCGCGAGTAGCTCGCCGACCACGTTGCGTCGTGTGCACTCGTGTTACGGTTACATGACGCGCGCGCGCGCTTTTCTTGCAGCCATTAATATGTCTCGATGGGAAACCTCGACAAGCCAGCAGACAACGTCATCATTATCGTCCGGTATGCCGGGACACTGTTCGGCGACCGATCCTGTCCACCCAACGCCGAGGCCTCCCGGTGGACTGATCCGGGCCAACCAGGTAAACACCTCATCCCGTGCACCTAAAGCGTCGGCCGAACAGTGAGAGTTGACTGATAGGCGCTTTGACGCATGACGACGCGGCGTATCGTCTGCCAGCATATCACCGACAGGATTAGTCCCCTTTCAACGCTACTCCGCGGGTCGTCGCTTGACGTGGATCGAGGACGCAGCAATGCCTCGGCGTCCACTCGTGCGCAATGTGCGGGCATGGCCACCGGGATGTGGGTGCCAGTGGGCCAAGTCATGCTCTCCACATGAAGGAACGTTCACATCGGCTCCGAATCCACGGCGAGAATGCATCATCGTCCTTGGGACCGTCCTCGTAGCGGTAATCATAAAAAACGATGAGGCGATGAACGGATCATGAGACATGACAACACGATGTTTTCTTGCCCATACACGACCGACGGGATGAGTCCTGTGTGCAACGCTGCGCCGGGGGCTGTCACTTATCTACTAGTACCGGCGCGCGCTCATGCCCAGTCTACGGACATGATGGGTATGCCAAGTCAGCTGTCCCTCAACGCCACATGGGGCCCGGGTCAGTTCCGATCCGTGGTGAAATCGCATATAGTACCTCGGATCGTCATCAATCAGTTCTGATGCAGCGATGATCATTGTGACGATGACGACGCGGAACGGATCGGCGGATTGACGTGACCGATCGCATTGAGCGGGCAGTTTGCGGATCGAATATGTCAAAGGTTATCATGGTAGATCCACCCCGGGACGCCGCGAGCGCCATCGTCGTGTCACTGTGACAAAAAATAATGTACCGTTTATGGGTGTATATATGTGCCACAGGGACCTGCAGTACTACTTCCGAGCGATGTCCGAGCCTTGTCCCCCAGTCACCTCTTCAGTGTAAGTGTGACATGCCCCGGATGGACTAGATCAGCGCTTCTGACATGTGCGCGGCATCTTCTAACCCTCACCTCGCCTGGCAACGAGGCCTGTTGACGGCCTTGACCGCCCGACGTGAGGACTGCGCTCTCTTGGCTGCGGGAGAACAATACTAGGAAACAGCCATTCGGATAAACACCACGATCCTCCTCACCCGAAGGCTGTGGGCAACATGTCATTCAAAGTTCGTCACAACTCCAAAGTTCGTCCTTGATACACAAATCCAACGCTGTTATGATAGCGAGCCAAAAAAAATTAATGTCTATAATGCATGCTTACATGTACCGATACAACATGTTTCACCATCGTTCCTCCACGATCGCTCTCTCTGCCCGACCTACTCTAGCTTCCGTCTTCTTTTCGACCACCTTTGTCGCGCCCAAGTCAAAGTTTTGTAATCGCATTTCAACAAGGAATTCCTTATCCCGAATCGACTGCGACCAGCTGGATAGCAATGTCATCCCAGAGACGATCGTACGAGACAGGCCGACCAAAGCGAAGATGCCTGGGTATACGTGCACGACTAGTATTTGGCGTCAGGACTCTACTCCTGCATGCGTCGAATAGGGAGACTTACACAAGAATTTCTTATTTAGAGGAATGTCCAACAATTCCTTGATGGCGTACATAACCCCAGCGGGCAAGACAAGCATCGCGAGAAGGCTCGCCGTCAACGGGACAATGATTTCCTTGGTTGCATGACGAGGATCGGGGTGCGTCCACCCATTGCTCAGTAGCTACGAGTCAACGAGTCAGCCTGCCAGCCGCCGAGTGACAGCTAATGATACGCACCATATGCAGGGCATTAGATCGCCGCTGCGGTAGTTGCAGCCTCCGGCGTAGCCGTATGACAATCTTGCAGTACACGAGCCCAAGAGACCACATGTCGACCAATCGAATCGTTGGGACCATCGTCGGGTTAAAAGTCAGCCGAATCGGTAGTACGATGTAAACATCCACAGCCAAGCCAAGGAGAATCGGGATCACGACACCAAAGAACACGGCCATATATGTTATCTTGGTTAACCAGAGCAGACTCTGCTTCGCAAAGTAAACCGCGAAATCCGGTCGGGGGCCATCCCCTGTTACACGTTGACGCCGTCTGTCCATGCTTTCTGCTGCCTTGGCGACCAGATAGCACCCCCAAAGGATGTAGAAACCAGCAAGGAACGAATAACCGTCGTGCACCGTCGAAGACGAGATCAGAGCGAAGAAATGTCTCCCCAGTTGCACCGGGACTGCGATGCCAATCGCTGCGACAATGGCCATGATGGTCCAGACGGCCGTCACAAACATAATAATCCTCATACGGAAACGGGGAGGAAAATATACCACAATGTAGTCGTCCTTCACGTCGCGTTTTGCCTTGATAGCTTCGGCGTTCTGCGTTGTGATCAGCATTGCTGCGTTATCGTTCAAGGGAGTCCCATCTTCATTAACTTCGGCAGTGGCACGCATGTCCCGTGGCAGCGCAATATTATCGCTGGCAGGCACCCGTCGAAAGGTACCATCTGGCATGACAATCATCTGTTCGTTGTCCTTCGTGGACCGTCGGAAGAAAGCAACCCAAGTCCTGTATGCCCTTGACGACTCTTCACCTCGGTGCCTCTCGCCAAACATGTATGAGGTTAATCGTAGCTTTGCAGCTAACAACTTCCACACGTGAACTGCCACGCGATAGACGATTTTGCGGGGTCGCAGATAGCGCATTGTGTAGGGCAGCACGATTTGTAGAAAGAGAAGATCGATCGGGACATCGGAAAGGGGTTCCCTGTCCATCCTAGGTGGGTCGCTTGAATGTGACTTAAAGCGAATTCACGACTTACCGAGTCTTCCATCGGATCGGGAATATCGATCGGTTGCCAATGAAGAGCAAAACGGCGAGGCTCCCGACGCCACAGGCAACGACCATCGCATACATGAACGCACTGATGAGTAATTTGCGGAACTGAGTGAAGGTGGGTCGGTCCAAAATGTCGCGAATTGGATGGAAGTTTTGATCCTGGGGATCCTTGATGAACCACATAGCACCCGGACGCATGATGTTTCTGCATCCTCCCAACAGTACCGCAAATTGATACCTACCCAAGTTAGCACCGTTATACCAGCATGCGCAACGAACTCACATGAACATGGTCCCTGCGACCCAGTGGTAGAACATGGCCGTCAAGGGTGCTTGCGTGAAGAATGCTATCCTCGATTCAAGAGACGCTTCTGGGAATACCCATATCGTGCAGGCGTCCAGCATGATACCGCATCCAAGCGGGAAAACGATGAGCTCGATAATGATGAACATTGCCACCTGATGCCATATGAGCTTCACAATACATCGTCACTGGCCACATGATGCGTACCTTTACAACCAAGAGTTGCTGCCGGACCGCATTTCTGACTGCTCTACCAGCCGTTCTCGCATTCCCCACCGTGAATACGTTCAGATAGAGAGCCAGGACAATACCAACGACACCATAACCCAATGTGATAGCAAACGCGCGTTCACTGCTTCCATGGCCCAACGTCAAGCTAACCCACGACTGGTGGAAATGGGTGGTGAAGAGCCTGACTTCCCGACCGACATGGGCGAAATGGGGCTCCAAGAATTGCGCGATAGTTGAATCGCTTTCAAAAAAGTCGTTTATCCTTTGCAAAAGATTGGGCGCACGTTCTTCGGGCGATGATTGCAACCACAGCGATGCCACGGCAGTTAACTCTGATCTCTTCGTAGCCTGAAAAACATTGTGAGAATGAAACAGCCAGTTCTGGAAACGTGACATACAACCCATGATGTTATGTCATATGAGGGGGTTGAAGGTGCTGAAGGCGAATTCAGGCTCCCGGAAAACTGGGTAACGAGACCGAAGACGTTCGACAGGATGAACCGCGATGTCCTATAGAAAAAGGGAAAGACGAAACGACCGAGAATAAGGGTAATGAAATCCACAATGGGATCTGTCATTATCCGCATGCCTCGGATAGGAAGGTGCAAGATATACAGAGCTCTTTGGGGGTCCAACTAGCGAAAGAACGCGTCAAAAGAGATTAAGGGTAGACCATGAAAACGCACCGATAGGAGGGCAGTTGTCTTTCCCAACGTGAATGGAAGCCATACGCCAAAACCGATCGCAGTGTCCAGAACAAAAATCATTAAGATGACCTACAAATGCGTCAGTGGAAAGATCAAAGCGGGGTTCGTGCACTTACATTCTGAACCACACCAAACAGGGGGCCTCGGAGCCCAATGGCTACAAATAGCTGAGCTTGACGGATCTGATCATGCAACGAGAGCTTACCCTCAAGCGCACCGTCCATATCATCCTCCACAGCAGCCTCCAAGTCATCCACACCATCATTCAGCTGCTGCTCAACTGGGCCCTGAGCAGGCGGCTGTGGCTGGGGTTGCACCCCTTGTCGATTAGGAACGTTGATCTCCCCAAGATCCACCGCATCATCATCGTCGTCCTCATCCTCGCGATCTGCATCCGCATCCCAAAAGATACGTTCGGGTCCTTCCTCCTCGTCTGAGTCATCTTCATCCTCATGGGCCACCTCTACGGGCGGTTCCTCACCATCTACAACGTGATCACGTTTAAACATTGGCGCCACCTCACGCGGTCCATCGATGAGATCATTGTCAATGTCCACGCGACTGGGGGACGGTGGAGGGGGAATACGGAAGTAATGTTCAAACTCTTCTTCCACTTCATCTCTCGTACGTTTCTTTCTGTCCACAGTACTTGGAGACAACCTTGACGAATCGGCTGATAAAGCGTCCACTGGGTAGTCAAGGGTCGTAGAGTGGTCCAGGCTTGGACCCTCGAAACTATATGAACCCAGATCGTCTTCTGCCGCGAGAGAATCGTCCGATACCGACAAATGTTTGAAACCATTATTCGACGAAGACGGAGGTGACGACTCATGCGAGGTCTTTAGACCCATTTCGTCATAGACAGCTGCGTGCGTTGTGGGGCGGGGTGATTGACTCCGCGGAGACAAGTCGGGGGTAAACACAATAGATCGGCGACGAGGTTCCTCCTCTGGGATCGGTGTACCTGTAATCATTGCCGTTTGCAGTGCAACCAGCGATGGTGCTGGCATCTCAGGAACTGGCTCTCGTATGTTTTCTTCTGAACTGCCGCTCGCGGGAACCCTGAACGTGAACTCGAAGGGAGCGGACTCTGTAGCCATGGAGTGACCTGAAACTGGACCTGAAGACGTTGATGACGAGGCAATGCCCGAAGCGGCGATCAAGGAGGGACCAGTGTCTGCGTTGGATTCGACACTCTCATCCTCATTATCGTCGTTGAATCGCCTGCGCATACGCCTCCGGACGTCTTGCGCACTCAATGAAGATTCTGCTTCCTCTTCCGTCTCCTTCTCCTTCCCTTTCGTGGGTTCAATCTGCACCTCAGGGTTCTCTGGGGGTGGTAAAGCCATTGGCAAGGTCGCGACCAGATGATCTATGCGGGGATTCTCAGGTCGACGGATGGGATCATGGAGAGGCTCCGGGCGCTCAGCATCTTCCAATCGACGTTGAACGCGAAGATTTGGTGGTATTTGTCGATGCGGACGCCAATGTCTGCCTTGACGACGCGCCTCGAGCTCTCCATCTAGAAGCGGATCCCGTCGCTGAGGACCGATTAAATGAAGGTTCACATCTTGCACGAGCTGGTTTGCGGGCGGTGGATTAAGAACAAGGGGCTCCTGAGGTGGCATGCCGACAATGTCGTCCTCTTCGAAAACGCCAGGTCTTGCGTTCTGCGATATCCATTCGCGAAGGAGGAAAACGGCAACGAAGACTAGGACGATCAAAGATGCAATGACCTGACCAGCAAATATATCCGACGACAGGGTCTGCCAGAATGCACGAGAGGTCACGCGATGCAGTGCGGTTGTATTCTTGAACGAAAAGGCGGTCTCATTGCTGGCTGTCAGAGTTTGGACGATTCCAATAGGTCGAATGTCTACGGGCCGCTCTCGGCCGCTGATCCACCACGCACTGTTCAATTTTAGCACCACAGATCATGGACACTAACAAGAAACATACGTTGACTCTCCCATGGTAAAGTACACCCTCCATGTCCAGATAGTGATCCAAGGGAGTAAAGCCAGCCAAACAACGGCAACGAGAATGGCTCGAATTCCGAAAAGTGACGCAAAGAAAGTTTGTTGTGCAAGTCGACGGATGAGTAATAAAGGGGGTAGGGAGGAGGGCATGTCAGAAGCATAAACTGGTCGTCCGGCTTCAGACACTCCATACGATCAAATTTTGCGCACGGGGCTCACCTTTCGTGAAGGAGTAGGGGTGTTTGCACACATCGCAAGTTTTCTTCTTGCTGTGCGACAGCCATGTCGTCAAGCTGCGGCACGAAGGATGAGACGGAAAAGCAAAGTAGATAGTGTTAGGCATACCAATCCTGGTGAATATAACGAATGGTACCAGAGCATTTACAGGGGTGAAATAATGGTTGTCCAGGTTCCCCCGGTGCGCTGCATATTCGACAAGTATCTGTGTGTTTATGAGGATTCGAGAGTCAGCAGCATGACACGATCCCGCTGACCTTGTTCCTCGGCTTCTTGCATGTGTGATTAGTGGGTTCTAGTCAGATTTAGGGATTCCAGCGATTGAGGATCGATGCGAATACGCGTTCTGAGCAGGTTTGAGTGTGGGTATTGTGGACGGTGCTGGTGGTTGTACTGTCTCTGTGTCTGATTCTGCCAAGCTAATGGAGAAGGACAACGTGGAAGAAAGAAAAGCGAGCAACTCGTTGGTTTGACAGAACTGCTTTGCGTAGGAGGGGTAGTAAACAATGACAAAGAAGACCCTTCGAAAACGTGGTGCCAGAATAGGCAATCTACCAAATGGCACTAGTCGATATCACCACCACTTGTTTCCGAGTCCAAGCTGTCGCCATGTTTCGGAGCCGATGCCAGCAATCCCCGACCACTTTATCGGGAAACTTCTTCCACACAACGACAGTCTGATCAAGAACTAGCCGGGACCATAAATTAAATGACCCCAATCTTCGGGTCCAGGACACATTCATATCATGTGTGTTTCTCAAACTCGCGCCAAGCTCAGTCATGGTGACGTCGGGATCAATGTCAAACGCGTTTCTTGGCGTGCAGCGTCACACCGACATAGGATTTCGGCTCTCTACACGGCCTGTACGTATACCTTGGCGTCTTGTTTCTCAAGATCCCTACCAAAGCTTTCCTTGGGGGACTCGCCCACACTCCCATGTTCATAATTGGCGTCCGCCAATGCGTCGTCCGCTGAAATGAGCTTCTCTACGAATGTCTCTCGCGCTGGGAAGATGACAGAGGTGACGTAGTACACCACCGACGCAACAATGAACTGCGGGCGTCATCTTCCATGTCAGCATGTACTTGGCACAGGAGCCACAAGCGTACCCCATACATCCAAGCGATGTCAAACAGACGAGTTCCATACCCCACGGTGATAGCCGGGTCAATGGAATTGACAAGACCCGGAAACGTTGGCACCACAGTAACGAGCATCGCAAGGACGGCGCGCCAGTTCTTCAGTGAACGAGTCAGACACCCCACTGCGTGCGAACGGAATCACGACTGACAAATCCCATAATGTACCTGTACCGGCCGTTTGGATCGTACATTGCAGGAACGTCCACCTTACCTCTATGGACCAACCAGAACTACGGGAGAAAGCAGTCAGGGGTAAGCGTGACCATCACTGCACGGCATACACACGTCTGTGATCATAATCCCTGCAAACGGGCCCAAGAAAATAGTATATCCGTTCATGAAGGTCAAAAACCCTTCGGCACTTTTTCCATGATACGATCAGCTTGTGTATCTACTCGAACGCAGCAAGCTTACTTGGCCAGAATCTTCCAGGGACACAACGCCCAGCCTCCAATAAAGGCGCAAATTATTTGCCCCCGTCTAATGTTTATATACTACACGCATCGTCAGCACACTCGACGTGCGGGTGAGCAGAGAGGCTCACCTTGGGTAACAAGACAGTCATGTCATTTCCGGCGCCAAGAGAGTTGGCACTGATATTTGTTCCGATAGTCGTCAGCGCAAACGCGAAGGATGCAAAGAAAGCGGCGGCACGGTTATCCCATTTGTCGATGAGAAGTAAGGGATCCCAAAGAACCTCTCCATAGAGCTGTATTCCGGCGCTCGTGACCGCAATGCCTGCAAAGCTGCAAAGCAAGAACACAACGGGGATTATGAGGGGCTGCACGTATTGGCTGTCGGATGTTGCGCTCAGTGCCCGACTACCGTACAGCTTAAGTTACCTACGCTTTCTCATCTCTCGCATAACGCTAAGCAGATGGTGAGTGCAAGTATGGTTCCCAATCGGAATGAGAACTTACAGTAAAGTCGGGTATATTGACGGACAAGCTGGCGTATATACCGAGCGCGCTGTTCATAGCACTCAACCAATTCCAAGAGAACTGTGTCCCAGTGGTAGCTGCGTGCTCTGAAAACAGCCCGCTGGACGGCGGGACTCGAACGAAAGCCCATATGACCATCGCCAGCCACGCGATCGGAACTACGATACCCTTGACGAGGAACAAGTATCTCACTTTGTGCGGTGAGAGGAGCAGGAAAGGGAACTGTATCAACCAATACAAGAAATAGCACAAGAGACCTGAGAAAATAAGACATTAGTGGACACATGATTCACTCATTTGTCAACAGTCACCTGAACTCGTGATGTTGGCACTCGGAGAGAGTCGATTTGGCATCCTGGCAATGGATGGCCATATAGCTTTTAGCATCTTGGCTTTAGATAAGGGAAGAATGTTCGATACGGTAGAATTTCAGGGTTACCTGGTATACGCATTGTGACCCGTTATACGACTTGTAATTCGTCAATGACATTGGTTAGGATGGTAGCAACCGGATTCATTACCTGGATCCCAAACCAGAACATGGAAAGGACGACACGGCTGAACACTGTGAAATAACTAAACCAGAACCCAAAAGAAGACCTGTTCAAGACGGGAAACGCGACATGGAGCCGAGCACCGATGGTCCCATTGAGTACCATGACCACGGAAATGAGACAATAGCCGGCTGCAATGCATGGGAGAGCCTGACGCCTTCGCAAGCATGAGCGCTTACGAGAGAGCCAGGAAACGAAATGAAGTACCAAGACAGACCAATCGCCAGCATGGAACTGGCAAGTTCCCACACTGCAAGGTTCGTAGCGTCGGACATCCAGTAGGTTACCTCAGCACCTAGTCATGATGGTTATCAGACTTGAGAGTAAGGGGCACACACGTAGTTCCAAGTCCTGGTCACCAGGTAAATCGTTGCATAGACCCAGAAATATTGCTACTCACGTCCAGTTTCTCAACCGGGGAGGTACCGGGTCCATATCCTTGTTACTCCAACCATGAGAAGCGAACGTCGTCTCTTCCGGTTCCAACACCCAAGTGGATGGTCGAACGAGGTCCAGTGCATCATTCGTAGTAAGACGCATCGCTCAAGCAGACAGCCTGAGTACGGTTGGGTAACTTCCTTTTGACCGTAGCATTAGCTTGGCGGAAAGGATAAGATAAAGAACCAAAAATACTGCACACACGAACATCGATAATACAGTGCACTTTATTGGACAAGTTGGGTACGACGCACTCACGGTCACCGACCGACCACATGAGAGATAATGGCAAAGGCCCGCAGTCTCCGAATGTCGACGATGGTCTGTGTTTAGAGCAGAATTGTGAGATGGGGACGCAATAGTATCACCGTGTTTATGTCGTTACTGAAACTGCACCACGCTGACAACTAATTACAATTTTCTGTACAAAGCAAGTCACAATAGTCCATGAACAACATATTTACAATGTTCAAACGTCAATCCAAACCATCCACTTCCATGTAGTTGTCCGAGTCTGTATCTCGGTATTCGACGACCTCCTCCTCGGGAACTAATTGATGAGCTTCGAACCCTCCGACTTCATCGTCTACGATATTCCATCTGTCCGGCCGTGCTTCCATGTCAGCTGTGAGATGTCGCATGTACATTTCCCCATTCTCGTCATCGGCGCTAAGACGTATGTTCCACCCAAGATAAATAGGATTACTAGCCTCATCGTGGGCAACAAGTCCGTCGTCGTGATTGTACCGTATGTCGTATTCGTGGAGCATGCCAATCGTGACTCCACGCCGGAGGCAATTGAGGTCGCTCTCGTCCAGGTTGTCGAAGAGATAGTCGTCCTCGTCGATGACGACAGTGGGAGGTTCCCATCGCGGAAGTACATACTCACCCTGGTACGACTCTTCCCCACTTGCCGTACCATAACTGAACACTTCGTCATACCAGCTTGAGTCTTCATCGTCTTCATCTTCATCATAATCTTCATCTTCATCGTCCTCATCACTCGGACCATAATCATCAATTTCTTCCTCTTCATCGGGGAAGAGTCCTTCCCATGGATCTGAGTCATTGGAAACTAGCTCACGACCCGGGGAAGTACCAGGCTGGGTCCCCTTCACTTTGGCAATTGCGGCTACAATAGCTTTGATCATGAAGACGGGTATTGGGCGGCGCCGGACCTTAGTGCGGCAGCATGGACAAGTTTTGCGCCGACGCAACAGGTACTCGGGATCGTCGTCATCGAACATATCGCTGTCAACGCCAGGCGCTTTACGGAACCACTCTTGAAGGCATGTCACACATAGGATGTGACCACAAGGTGAAAGTCTGTCGTAATTCAGCGATGCAGAGAGGCCTGGGGATGGCGACCAGATACGCACGCATATGGGCGGTAGAGCAACTCCATACAAATCTGACATTGTGAATTACTTTCCACGGTCGTGATGACCTAAAAGACATCAGCGAGGACAAAAGATTCGGAGCCATTCAACGAACCTCGTCTGACTTCCTTGTCTTGCTTTGCAACTTCATAACCTGAGATTCAGAGTCCTGGAGCTTCTGAGCAAATTAAATTAAATCAGCAACTGGAAAGCACCTGCATGATAGGGGTCTTACCTGTTTCAAAGTATTGTCTTGCTGCTTCAATTCCTCGATAACCTAGATGTCGTCAGCATCACCTTGGGACCACCAGTGGACACACGACCTTGCACTGTTTCTTGATGGTTTTCTTGTTTTCATGAACCAGCTACAGCCGGATAAGCGACATGTGAGATGTGAGAATGAGTATATGCGCACCCTCTTTAAGCCATCCAACTCCCGTTTCATTTTTGCAAACTCGGCGGCAGCAATGGGACCACTGTAGTCGGTGTGCGTATCGACAACTCCATGCGTTTCTCTGCCAGATCCTTCGGCATCGGACGCGGCGGCCTTCTTGAAGGATTCCCGCGATTTGGATCTGTCCCTCTTGATGGTCTCCGACGCACGAGACGCGCTCGCATGAGGCAGGTTCTCCGGTAGATGGCGATTGTGTGAGCGAGATTTTGCCTTGGTCTTGCGTCCACGGTCGGAATTGGCCTCATCGATGGCCACAAGGAAAGGTCTTGAGCTGGAGGTAGGAAGGGATGTGCTTCCCGGCTTCTTTCGTCTGCCTTGGTCGGCATGAGAAGGGTCAGGTCTGCGCATCTGGTTGTGTGGCTGCTGAGGCAGTGGAGGGTCAGGCGACGTGGACCTGCGTCTGCGTTGGCTGGGCAAAGCTGATGGACCAGACACAGACGCTGGCTGGCGTCGCTGATTGTTATTCCGACGTGATCCTCTGGTGGCGGTATTCATCAAGAGACGGTGCGACGACGAGCGCTGAGGGTATAACACGAACATTGAGATGTAGTTTGTTGGCCGTCTGGCACAACGACCTACATTAATTCTGATACCGAACTCAAGACGACTCCGTCGTGGATGACTGAGGAGGGTCGAATGCACCGAAATGATTATAAAAGAACGTGACACGTACGTGACACAATGTCACACACATGGGTTTTGTCCACTCGCCCACCCCCTATACTCATGCTCCAATCAGCGCTCATGTCCGTTAAGAAAGGGACGCATCTCGTCGCGCTCATTTCGTCAACCTACGTGTCTGCCGGCCGATCAGCACCTCTGATCATTAGTCAACCCCAGCCTCTGGATCGCTCCAGCTGATGGTAGGAGGCCGCGCCCACGTTTCGCGTCCACATCACTCCCCTTGCATCGGTTTTTCATGTCCCAAGGCTCGTCTAGCAGTGCCGCATCCCAGAACCACCTTTTTGTCGATCTGCAAGCTGAAATCATGTGGTCAAGCCTCGCAAGCATGCTTATGGGGAGGTGCTGCACAGCGCGATCGCACTCCACAATGCGTGGCTCGCGTACTTCGGCGGTTTGCTTTGACATGCGGTAGTCTGCAATCATCCTTACAGCCACCTTGTATTCTACAGAAGGATATCTGTTGATGAGATTGGATGATTTTATTCGCGCTGGCCATCGTTCTCAGTCCCTGTATTCTGGAGCTCTCGGGCCCCGAATCATCTGTGATCATGAATACCCCTTGGCAAAACATGTGGTATCGTAACATGATGGTCTCCACCTGGTTTCCTTCAGGCAATTGGAACAAGGGGGCGCAAACGTGATAGAAAATTAACCAAACTCAGAAGCTTGAAACTGAAGATTACCTGTGACTTGCCTGAGATACAGGAGATCGGCCTTGAAGATACCCGGGAGCGGGTTGCTCTCACGGCGTATGATGCCATCAGAGCGCGGTTCAGGCGGAGGTACCTCAATGGTTGCGCGATTTCGAGTTCTCCCTTGTTCTTGATCTGTGCTTGTCCGTCGCGTTTTGTCATCTCAGGTTCCCTACATTAACGGTCATTTCCTCAGGCTTGGTAACGGCGAGGACGAGCTTATTCTTCAGGACGAACCACCCTGCGAGGGTTGAGGGTTTCATTAATGATCGGTCCTGACATAGCACCCTCAATCTCCAGATACCGCCCCCTGCTTCGGTTTTATGACATGACTCCGATGATTATCGCCTTCGCTTTACACCTGAATCTTTCCTGGTTCCCAAGTGCCTGCAAATGGGTTCTATTAACATGCAATGGCCGGCGTATAAAGAGAGAATTTGCGCCGAACACAAGCCCACCAGCTCGTCTCCCACCGTTTACTGGTCAGCGACCATTCACCTCTCTCCATCGCCGTCGACACTTACCTTCACTACGATGTGTAGGAATTAGCCACACTGTCATCGCCCCTTCTCTGTACCCCAAGACATAAAATGTTCCACGCAAAGGTGAGTTCTCCTGTGTTTCACCCAGCTTCTGGGTGAACTGACCGATCATACACAGACCACTGATAACTCTGCTCGCAAGGTTGCCACGAAGAAACCCTGTTGGGGCCAGCAGGACGTGACCGTCGTTAAGACGGCTACGATTAAGCAGACCTCGTGCAGCGGAGGCCAAGCCCACGGCGAAGGTCAACGTGCTGCCACATGAGAGCCGCACCATCAAACAGGGTTGCCATCTGCACACCCCAGATTGTTCTTGTACGATAGCAGTCCGAGTGCCGCGCCGTGAAAGTCCATTGTATGTATCATCTGAATCAGAAGAAAAAAAAAGTCCCGCTTTACGAATGAGCACACCACTAAATATTTTCGCCGTACAGTACGTGGTTTCTAGCGCCGAATTCACGTGTATGTATATGCGCTTTGTGATTCAATGATGTGAGTGATGAGCTGCGGCTTCGAACTCTTCATATTACCGATAATTTTAACGGTACGTACGCAGGCCTCATGACGAGCCACACATCTCGTTACGAGAACGGTCGTTCGAGATCGTTTTATTTATTTCTATCCACATTGAGTTGAAAAAATTAGCCATTTTTCATTGGGACTTGAACTGACGGGGACCGATCATTACCGGTATGAAACTGTTAAGTGAAGCCACACAACATGTCCTTACGACATCGTTAATTGTACAGAGAGCCGACGAAGAAAACGACTCGACAAGGCAATTAGGAGCGGCCGACATGGGCCGAAAGGCGTTGCCCTTAGCTCGTATCCGTGAGCCGCCGAACAATCTGCTCTGCCTCCACACACTCCTTTGGGTCCTCGAACACTCTCAGTACGATATGCGACGGCATCAATAGCCGCGCCTTGTTCAACCGGCTTTGTAGATCAAATCGCCTTTTTTCGCCTTCTGTGATAGGCCGTATTGGGCGTGTCGTTGAACGTATGCTCGAGGATGAGGAACCCGTCGAGGCGATAGAACTCGATGAGTCTTCCGAAACACGAAATAGCGCTCTTTGATCGGGTGATTCGAGGGAGAATGACGTCGGGGGAACACTCCCTTGTCTGTTGGGTCGAGGAATGTTGATCGCGCTTGGGTGCGCCTGAGCGCAAACCTGGGTATCCGAGGATGCGCGTTTCGGCGGTGTGCGCTGTGGTAAGTTGCCCGTGAAGGCGATCGTCCTCGACCGTTGTTTTACTGGCGAGCCAGTCAGCCCGAATCCTGCTTTCGTCCCCGTAGGGTCTTCGAGACCAACGGCGCTCACGTCCCGTATGAACACCCCAAGAACTTGTCCCGGCCGCTCGGCGGCTAGGGAAGCATACAATTCCAGATCTTGTTCTCCTGAGTCCCCAACGAGAAAGAACTGTGATTCTGAAAAGTGATCAAGAAGTTCAATGACATTCGCCTTTTTCCTGGTTGCTGGCGCAGATAGAAGACCATTGAAAAGTGATCGCCCAGCGTAAGATCGTAGACGAATCGAACCAGGGGGAAGCTTTGAAATGTTGATAAGCTGATTTATCAATGGAAGAAGCTCGAAAGGAGAATTCGACTATCCAAAGATGAGCGTTCGAAGCCAGGAAAGGAAATTGTGGAGACGAACCACGTAGTGAAAGCGGACCCCGCACTTCCACAAGCTATCGTACCATCCCCCCATCTCCGGAATAAGCGAATCTTCTAAATCTTTAACAAACACCTGGTTGAATATTGCACGTGCGCCATCTAATACTCTCGACACCCTCACGGTGTCATCAATGTCGGAGATGACTCTTATCATCGAATGAGTTACTGGTATTTGAATTGAGTTTATTGGTGTCTCGTGAAGCTCCAGCGTGTGCCCCGCGTTGATGATCCGCGCCTGCACTAGCAATTCATGTTCGCCATGTGGATGATTGGACCCAATGCGGGTACCGATTGGATGCGTGCAGATGTCCCGCCAATCTATTTTGAATTTACTTGAGAAATAGCCGTCCGAGCTAGTTAGCAACTCGTGGGTTAGTAGAGGTTGGGGCTCTGATGAGCGTCGGAAATGTTTAGAATCGTGTGACTGTAGAAAGACGGAGACTTGAACTCTTCGCGAGGATAGCGAAGACGCCCAAAACAACTTGAGACGCGATTCTAAGTTTTCGTGCAACCGTGCCAACTCTGCGGGTATAGGTTCCGCTTGAGATGTAAAGGGGATATCATCTATCTCCTGGTTATAGTTTCCGCTGTTCCGAAATTGTACATCGAGATTCTCAAGATCATATTCATCGGAAATCTCAAAGGGACGGGGTGGGAGCCGCAAACCTTCGAAGTAACTCTGTAAGTCGGGGTCCAGCGGCGGCTGAGGCTTGGGGATAGATACAAAACCTATCAGGGCGGTCAACAAGGAACGTCGCAATCTCCACAGAAAAGAGGACGTACTTCTAGCGAGCTTTAGGAAGGCCCGTTGCGAGCGGGTAAGGAATTCCGGTGACCGGCGAGACGTTGCGAACCCGGAAACGTGCAACACGACGTCGAAGGAACCTGTTTGAAGGAAATTTGTAGTGGCATAAGGAAAGGATCGAACGACTCACTGTCACAGCCGCTCGAGCCAATTGGCTTGTGTGGACGCTTGGTCGCCCATCCTGGAAACAGGTGGGCCTCCTCGATGGTAGTAGCGTCTGTCGTACTTCTCCGAATTTTTTGGCCAGCCCATTTGCTCAGGTTGTGGATGGTGCTGCGTCCGAGCGAGCTGGTGATTTCACCTTGAGAAGACGCCCATCGAGATGGGAGTGAGAGCCTCGTTTCGCGAGGCGAAATATAATCCTTGAGACTGGTCAATCTCGATGAATGGGGCACGGTCATTCTAAGATAGCTGGGCAGTATTCAAATAGACGGAGGTGGACCAGCAGGACGTGGACTGAAACGAAGTACGGTCATGAGGCGTTCATGTCCCTATTGTCCCCAGTAAACGCTGCGTGCTGATACAGTGTGAGACATGTGGTGTCGCATTTGGTAACTCCGCCATACGGTGAATGTGGACCACCGTTCTGTATGGCGCGCGTTTGATCAGGATCAGCCGTTCAGCGGTCGGAGCATCAAGACAATTTTCGGGGCAGTACTTTTACTACCAGACAAGTATGGAACGACCCATGGAAGAGGGCGAACCGAGAACGAGGGGCCCACCGCCGAAACGACGTGGGCACCCAAGGGATATCCCAGAGGTACGGCTCTCGAAGAGCCTCTCATGGCTCCTTCGCCACGGTGCAGAAAAATCTGGCTTGAACATTCGTCAAGACGGCTATGCAAAGGTTGCAGACGTGGTGAGCCCGTGACACAACCAATGCGACGATTGGCCGGGCCTTACATCGTCAGGCAGCTTTCCAACCCGATGTTCAGAGACGTGACATTTCAAGAGCTGCAACAGATAGTAAAACGCGATAAAAAATCACGCTATCATCTGATGTTTGAGCCGCAAACCTCGGAATCCAGCGGTGCGGACGTATGGTGGATTCGCGCCAACCAAGGTCATTCTATGAAGGTCCGCCGTCTCCCCGATTCTTTCGAACCCGTTAGTAAACATAGATTCTAGAATATCGAAATTGACCTACGACCTATCCTATCGGCATCTGAGATACCCATGGCCGTCCACGGCACAACGCGACAGGCATGGCAATCAATAGGTTCGCCACTCTTTTCCCCTCCTTTTCCGGCTCCTAAGTTTTTTTTCTTCTCAGCCACCCAAGGTTTGTCAAAAATGAAGCGGAACCACATCCATCTCGCCCAGGACGTCCCTGGCGGGGATGTCGTCAGTGGTAGACGCATTCCTCGCAATATTTAGGACCCCTACTCATCGTCGCGTCTGAATACAGGCATGCGAAATTCGTCACAAATACTCATTTTCGTGGACATTCAAAAAGCATTGGACGCAGGGATCAAATTTTATTTGTCTGAGAATGGAGTTGTCCTCACAGAAGGCAATGATCAGGGCCTTCTGTCTCCCGAGTTTTTCCTACGGGTCGAAAACGCGGACTGCACTTCGGTGCAAAGACCCATACCGCCGGTTGACACTGTTCCTGCGGATCTCAGGATTAACAAAGCCGTCACTGACGTGATAACACCGTTCTCGTCGGGGTGTTAGTCGACGACAAGGCTACCATTGCCCTGGGTTTACACCACCTCCTTTCGGTCCACTACCGTTCCGTAGTCTCCGTCTTACATAGCATATCGACACGCAGTCGATCTAAATGAGTTTCACGTTGGCAGAGTGGCGTGCTTCTCCTATGATGGTCATATTTTTTACCTGTGGGCAGTCGCCACAGAGCTCAATTAGAACTTAATGATATCTGTACCGCTTCCCGTGACCCGAAATGCACAAACGTTGCCTTCACGTGCTATCTCAATCTTCGTAGATTCTGACAAGGCCCAGGAGTCCACCTGCTACGCCTGATGGGACTTTTTCCGCCATGAATATCGTCACCCTCCGGTCATCAACTCATCGGAACGGGTGGCCTTTTGACAGATCTTCTTCGAACCGCATTGGTCGGTTATCTACGTCGCCTCCGCAGTCATTTCCGATATTTTGAAAAAGAATACAAGAACTCCAGAGGATTGGGAGATAGAACACTATCTGAGGCGTCCGTTTGTGGTTTTATGAACGGTTAACAACGTGATGACAGCGACCGGTCGATGGACTTTTCCACAGGCTGACAGACCAAAGCGCGAATTTCAAAGTTCCTGATAGCGTTGGCGATACGTCGCCCATCGGGCACTCACTTCCGGATGGGGAAGTTACTCGAGATAAAGTGCGGGAATACCCTATTCAAATTGCGTCCCATCAGAAAGAAGGAAGAAAAGTAATTGGTATAGTATTGCCCGGCGAGAAAATCGAGTGACATTGTTGTGCATGAAGATTCGATTTCTCTCAGATCCCCCATTCTCTTTATCCTCTCGTCGACGTCCATTCACCAGGACGCACTCTCACTGTCTAATTGTTTGCGGTGGTCGGGTGTTAGGAGAGCTAGTGTCCTTGGCACTGCCAGTGGCGACGCGGACTTCTGGCCTACCCCCCAACACCTTTCTTTGCTCTGAACGACGACGGGCGAGAAGAAAGCTCTGAGTGAGGGTCAGCGACCGGATAGCACGGAGAAAGATACACTTTACACTAATCATGGACCTAGGTGGCGCGTTTGCGTTTGCGGGATTGTTTACGTTTGGTAGAAGTGGCTAAGACCGACGTCAGGGAAGGAAGGAGGTGATGTGCCAGTGGTCTAAACTGGCAATTAACAAGTGTCGGAGAGGCGAAGCGTTGAAATCTGAGTACCGGTAGAATTGTAGGTGACTTGATTCCCTGTTCTCTCTTCCACCAGTCTTAATCTCCTTTATACCCTCAGCGCGATCTGCGCCAGATTGGACTCTCTATAAAAGGAGCGGCGGACCGAGATGACTCTACTCAACGCCACCATCAGGGCGACTGGCGCATGTTACCAAAGGAGGATGGTCAATTGTGGCAGGGTCAAGTTTGATGGACTTTTGAGGAAGTGTCCCCGTACAGAAATTTCAACCGTGCGAGCGGCCCCTAAAATAAAATAGCTGCGTTCTCGTCTCTTCAAGAACCCTGTGGTTGTAGTATTGAGCTGGCTTGGTACCGGGGAGTGGGCCGTTCACCATACGAATTATGACACACTACGTCATACTACAGGAAGTTGGGACCGATAAGCACGTACTCGAATGCAACTACATGGCGATGATTCAGGGGGATAGAGGCATACCTTTACTCCAAAAGATAAGCATGTCCAGAATCACGCTGCCATGGTGGCAGGCTTTATGGCGTTAATCGATCTAGTTCCGGGGCATTGAACATTTTGTCCGTCGAAATCGCCTCTGAGATGATACCAAAGAATACAACAAATCCGAGGGCTGTCACTATGATGATGATTGTCGCGGAAAGCATATGTTAGGAATATCGACGCCACCAATGCCTGCATCAAGGTGATACCATCAAGCTGCCGATACTTGCAATGCACACACCTTCGGCGGAGGGTCTTGACATTTGCATTAAGCCACAAATCTCATGAGAACAGCATGTCTAAAACATGCTCTCAATCACGATAATGCGAGCGTTGCCATTCGCACGTTCGAGATGTGGTGAAATAAGGAGTGCGGTCACAGTTGCACTCCGGTGCAATACCCGGTGCTGTCACAGCTTCGAAGCTGGCAGAGTTCAGTGCTCAGTGCTCAGCAATGTTACAGTTCAATTGCTGTAAAGACGTCAGATACCAAGACAGTGCGATACTTTTAGGGACATTCAAAGGAGACCGTTTTGGGGCCGTTTTGACGATGGATTTGGAACTCGCTTTGGTGTTTGGAGCTGCTTTGGGAAGCCCCTACTGCTGTGGAACACTGTCGGTGTCTTAATTGATCGCGATCATCGCGGTGAATGATAACAATTACATAGATTATGTGGCCAGGAGCACGAGCGCCGTGGCATTTTATCAGTTCAAACTTTGCGCTGCCGAACGTTGCCGAAATCGGTGGCGAAATCGGTCCAAATGAGGCTCAAAACGGCACTCCGAAACGAGCCCGTTTTCTATTCTAAACTACCCTATTAAGCGTTTCCCGAAGCGAATGGCATGCATGTGTGGCAAATTCCAACCTCCTCTTCGGGGGCCATGTCACATATCCGTCGAGGTTGCTAAGAAAGGATGTAGGGTAACACCACAGGAAATTCGGGTGAAAACGGAAAATAAATCTTTCGTAAAATTCCGATATCCTACGCCTTCCAGAACGGCCCGAGACTACAGTTATACCACCACAGCAAGTCTATTGCTCAGGGAAAGTATGCCTCACATTTTAGGTATACAGACATTTCACGGGAGTGAACACAATGGTAGCGTCCATGATCACTGTATAGGCTGCCGTTCACAGGACCTTACCATTCCGTGATGTGGCACACGAATCCCGCAACAAACGAACATAAGACTGCCGATGCTAACACCTTCGATCAAAACACTCATGAAAACAGCACACCCAAAAAATTTAGGTGCATGACGTGCTCAGCTACCATAACGCGAACATTGTCACTTGCACAGTTGAGGCAATGTACGGCAAGTTTACCAGCGACGAAATAGGGGTGTGCAGAAGCGGTCGCCGCGCCATGTAAAGGTGCCAAGTATCGAGATGATAACATATTTGCAGTGTATTTCGGTAGCTTCTGCGAAGACTGATTACTTGCTGTGTCAGTGTACTTGAAGTAAGTCATTCGGCCATGTAAAAAAATTTGTCGTTTCGCACGAATCAGTGACGTGTTGGTTCCGGATCGGACGGAGTGCTGGCCGGCTAACGGAAGTAGCCGGCTTCACGGTACCGCCTATCATAGGACCTGACCAAGGGGACGATCCATTCGTACAGTATAACCCAAATTGCAATCAATCCATCTGGGGTCCCGCCGCTCACATGTACCAGGAGCATCGCTACATGCTACATCCTAACATCAACTAGTTTTTTTTAAAAGAAAAAAACCTCCGCAGGAGCACTTGACCTGCGAGACGACTGCTCCGGCGCACGCATGCCTATTTTCGTATTTTCGTCTGTGTCTTGAACCCTTCGAAGCCAGCCTTGGTCACGGAATTTTCCCTCGTGAATGTCACCCCTCCGCAAGCCGTTCCGGAACCGCCATCTGTCGGTTATCTATGCTTTCGCAGGACACTTCCGATATTTTGAAAAAGGCGAGGATAGCAGACAGTTGGAAAAGCGAG
>JBBPLQ010000287.1:0-30157 GCA_038089855.1 Royoungia palumana
ATTGGATCCCCGCTACCCCGTCTTATATACTTTGTCTACGAATTTCATATCCTTGGTAAGACGAGATCATCGGCCGCTCGGCTTGGTCATGTGCGCCGAGCTGTGCCGCACCGTGGCTCTCAACAGTCGGACTGCCACCGGGCGGATTGCCACCAGGCATGCATCCAATATACATGAGCACGTGAGCAACCCACCGAAGTCAGTTGCCTGAAGTAGTAATATCGAGCACGTGGTTTGAGTTTGAACGAGCGGGCTTTCCATACTTGAAAGCTTGACACTTGACACTGTCTCCAGTGGCAGTTGGCCGTCGCCAACTCGAGTCTAACTGCAAGAAATTTACAGGCAAGATTCCTAGACATCCCTTAATGTGATAATTGACGTTCAGATCATGAAGGACCAGTTGATGGCTTCCGGGTCTCGACCTCCCCATCTCGGCGTGCACCTTTGGAGCAAACGAGAGCCTTGTGATACTATTCCCAACACCAATTTCCCCCTAGGGCCCCTATCTGCTAGTAATATCGATGACTATCTCGGAAGCGAGTTGGCGACACCCCAACTTGACTGTGTTTATCGTCTTCTTTGGATGGCTGGGATGCGTCGCAAGTACATCAAACCGCTTCATCATCAGAGAGTTATCCGCAGGGATATCGTCGTTTCCGAACGATACCATCTCATTTCGCGCGGTAATATGATCTACATCAAACCCATACCCCCGTGTCTCCTGCACTCGGACTTTTTTCATGCGCACGTGCATGGCAAACACAACCGGGAAAAACTGGCGCTGGGGTTCCTTTCATCATATCTACCTCTCATCACCCACGAGTCTGACCTCCACATCGCTAATGAACTCCACCTCTTCCCAGAGGATGTCAAATGGGATGATTGGCTAGTTTTCAGTAAACATCTAGCAGCCGAGATCGGTACCGATACTATCTTCCACAATCGCTACGACTTCGCGGAGCTGCGTCTAGACCGTTTGAATATCATCTTGATGCTATTCCGACGCAAACTACGCGGTTATGCGCGTCTCGACACCACATACGCGGAGCACTTTCAATCTTTTTGGTCAATAGCCACAGTCCTGGTCTTTGCGTTTTCATCTACGGCGTTCTCAGCTTTCGGGGTGGCGATAGCGAGTCCAGACCGTCCACCAGCGGTGGCTTCCGCTGGCCTTTGGTTCGCAATTACAGTGTTGTGTATGCTGGGAGTGCTACTTCTTCTTCCTTTGTTGTGGTTTTTGGTGGTTTTCATTGATAATCTCTTTTTTGCTATATCTCATGGATAGAGGAACTCGGCCTAGATCTTCCTATGTGTTGGTGATTCGTTAACCTAGCACCAAAGATCACTCCCTGCAAAATATCAGCGGGAGGTCCTTGACTGCATATAATTTTTGGCATAGCCCTAGTATCAGCTGCAATCGCAACGTTGCCGTTTAGAATCCAAATAGCGACTTTTGTCGTGCTGCTGGGCATAAATAGCGCCCCGACGTGTCATTCAACTTCGTGAACATTTCTTTCGGTATCCATCCCGTCCATCCCGTTTTACCTGATACAGCAGATACAAGGCTGAAGCGCTGATTTCCGCATCCATCGACCGTTCGCAGGAAGTAGCAATTAAGGAAACTAATTCACACAGAAAACTTATCTCAGCCCACATTATCTATTGCACTCGATCAACTTGAATACTTTTGACTCATGCATCGGAGATGAAGTTGGCATCACGTATTAGCTGTCAAAATGGTCAGCTCGACATTGAATCAAACACTCGAATCTACAAAGTGGTATATGACCGATGTCATCATGAACGCAACTCATTGCTCAAACTCAGATCCTGCAACGCTCGTCATCGGCCATACAACACCAACAAGCATCAACCGATGTAATATTCCTGCTCGATGAGCTTTTGAGCGATCGAGTGGAACAACGTCCTCGCGCTATTATACGCAGCCACCGTCATCTCGCGATCGACCTTGGCCACCACCCTAAACAGAGGTCTGCAGAACTTCATCTGCCCTTGGATGATTCCGGTACCTTTTCCGGTGACCCAATCGAGGACTGGCTGCATGAATAGCTTGGCTATCGCGGACAAAGGGTCTTTCAACAGGAAGAGGTAATACGGCATGCAAATCTTGGAGTCGGTCGTCTAGGAAAACTTGTAGAGCGCGCCAAAGCGAAAGAGGTGACCCAAGGGGAGGGCTGGGGCTGGATAAGTCTCCAGACGTTCCAAGAACACGGCTGTCAATTTGTTCCATGATCTGCGCCATCAGAATAACAGGCCATTGCAAAGCAAGTCACCTCGTTGCTTGTCGTTGAGATCGTCCGGAAGGCTTAAACTCCAACTCGGTAGCACAGATATTGCGAAAGAGGTTCCAGCGATCCGCTAGGTCATTCATAGCAATCACAAGTGTCAAATCGTACTCCGGCTTAGTCAGCAACGTGACCCCTTCTCCATAAAACCATGTCTATATGATGAAAGTATGTGTGCACCTCTTGGATGACATCCAAATCACTTACATCCTAATCGGCGCTGTAAAGGGCGTTGATTTTGTCTTCCCGGTCTCTGAAGAATGAATACAGATGATCCCTCCACTGTGTAGTTGTGACACTATGGCCCATGTACGTCACATATTCCTTGATGTACGGAAGGAAGACATCAATGCCACCCAACGTTCGTTCTGCAACAACTTCGTCAGTGTCTAGGCAAATTGGGGTACTCATTTGACGCGCCAAGGAGGAGAAAGTTTGCATTATTGTCATAGGGAACGCGACTATAAGTCGAGTCGGGATCTTCACCGATATCAAATCCAATGACGAGTCTTTGGTAGCTTGGAGTAGGTCGGAACAGTTCCAATGCGTCCACCAAGTTTTTGTAACCAATGGAATATGACGGGCCACGATGTCCGGGGAAATGTGAGTTCTTGTAAGAGTCGTTCAATGTATGTGGTCCAGCCTTCATTCGACCAGAAGTGTGATGTACGAGCGTGACTGAAGAGAGGCTAGTTACATGTATGGCTCAAGCAAACGCAAGGAATCACGTCACCCCACTTCCGAAACCAGGAGTGGGTGAGTTCATGGATGAGTTCATGGATGACCACGTCCGTCAATGACCTATCACCAGTGATAAGTGCTGAAAGTGGATTTAAGAAAAGTATGTCCTCGATAGTAATGGTCAACGTGCTAGGAGTGATAAACTTGAAGGGTATTCCTAAGATGCATACATGAGATAACGCAGTGTGGTCACGTAGCGCAAGAAGGTCCTACCATGTCACCATAAGGGAAGAAACGCGGAAGTACAAGCAAATAGTAGACTCAAAACCTGTACGGACCTGCGACGTTTTCGGCAGCAGCAGGGTATCTGAAATAGATGCGAATGAGAATTGTTGATACCCCGCAAACCACAGAAATCACCGGGGAGTATCTTCACAAAATTCGTTGTAGGCATCCTGCAACAACGCGGGTTCTGTCCATACCCAGCTCCGCCGTGTCTTTTCCTCCGAAAATAAAAAAGGACGATAATGTAAGTTGCCCGCAGCAATTGCTAGAAGATAAGACGGGATTGGAACCATAATATAAGCGCATACACCTAGACCGAGAAATCGGAATACACTGACCTGCTTGTATTCGTACGTGACAGAATCTCTTCCAATAACTTTGCCTCCATGTGATCATCCATCGGAGGGGGGCGCTACATGCTGGGCAGACACTCGGACGGGGAGGATAGAAGTCACTTCTGTGTCGTAAGTCTACAACCGAGGTAAACTCAGGCATGGACGCATTTAAAGGTCATATTTTCCAGCTTCACAGACGGCATATCTTGGAGAGCGAGGGTGAGCGACAGCCGAAGCAGGGAGACACATTCGAGTTACCTTGAAGGGCGTGCATGAATCGGTTGGCATTGACTCAACAAGTGTGGAAATTCCTTCCCATCTCACAGTCTGTAGGACGCGTCTAAAAGAGGCAAGCGCGTGTTGTCAGCTTGCCTCTTTTGGACGGCTGGTCACCACCGGCTTTCCATACATTACGGGTTCAAAATCTCTGCAAACCAACTCGGGAAATCCAAAAATGCCATGAGTATAGGATAACATTACAAGGGAGTCGACTGTAGTATGTATTGGTGGTAAACCTGCCCGGATCAGCACACCAGGAAACAAGTTCAGGACTTCAGCTTCAGGGCTCAAGCGCTGTGAGGGAATGACGGAACAGACCATAATAATAACGGGGAGTAGGGTTGTGCCTACTCTGATGTGCGTGGCCGGTTGTGCTGCGGTTTCTATCAGCGGAATGGAACTCGTATCTAAATATGGACCGGGATTTCGGGTACTATCTACAGTGTCAGATTGGAACGGAAGGGATGGGGCATAATAGGGCAAAGCGGATTTTTTGACAAGCGCTCAGCTTCCACAGCACCGTAAACGAGTTCCAACAGTACGCTATGACGTTCAAAACATGCGCCTGCCGCATGTTCTCAATGTATAAATCCTTCTCCTTCAATTGGATTGCCTAGAATTTTCGCTCCCAGAGTTTTGCAGCGGTATTTACTGCTCTTCCTCACTTCGTCTTTCACTCCGCCACGAACTCTACGACCAGCTCAAACTTGGGTACCTCAGCAGTGTGTTCATAACCTAAATCTGATCTCAACCCCCGCCGATTGCTATTTTGAATAGAGAATTGGGCGCTAGCGTAGCCTGTTCAGACTTCAAGCTTCAAGTTTGCCTGGTTATTGCCGTTACCTACGCGACTGTGCGTCAATCCTGTGATATCCAGTACTTTAGCTGATCGGTGGGACGTAATTCTTTCCGGCGACATGTTTCAATACCGCGGGGGGGATCGTAGAAGCATGGAATATGCAACCCGCCCGGTTTATAAACGATATCTGCCGTCCTTGATCTCCCATCCTGCTGACCAGACTCCCCAAACCGAGCCGCTGGCGAATAGGATTCGATGCACCCAGTACGAGCTCAATTCGCTGGGCAAATGGCTAGGCAAATGGCTTAAACCACCCTTCTCGCCAACAAAGCCAAATCTCTTCGAGAATGATGAATTATTGGAATGGTGCACCAGGTCTCCGCAAAGCCCCTTCTCTTCCTGCATGTACAGCGACCTGGGCGATGAACCAAGCCCATCATCGCACGACGTTTACGTCGTGACTCGAATGCGTGACCATAGCCCACAGGGCTACGCATTTCAACTTGGACATTGGTCAGTCTACACGCAAGGACATTTCTACCATCTGTCTGTGCAAAGGGAGGACATGTCGCCTTCAGGTGTACCTTCCGCCATCCGGCCTGCCGCTTCTGGTGAAAAGGTCACCTTGAAAGATGACGATTACACTACCGGCGACGTATCCTCAGATTCTGCCCCCCCATTGCTGATTGCGTATCAAATCGGCCAGACAGATTATACAACCTCTCAAATCCACAATGTCTGTGAGCAAATCATAGGCGACTTTGCTTCGTATAACCTCTTCTCGAGGAATTGCCAGCACTTCATGCATATGCTCATATTGAACATCGTAATGAGGCAGAGAGACGACACCATTTTTATAGGGACCGCCAAACAGATAGCTGATTGGGACTTGGAGTTTAAGCGCGCAGGAGGTCACCGTAATTCGGTGGAACAGGGTTTGCTGATCACTGCTCCGCCCATGCGTATGTTGTTCATATTTTTGTTACTTTGATATCTAATGCGTAGCTAAATTTCCTAGGAACTTCGACTCTGAAGGACTTTTTCAAAGCGCACGTCGACGCGGTGAAGCTGGACATATTTATTACTCTACTACGGAAATACTATGCAAAAGGGTGGCATATCGATCCTGTGCTCACATCGTTAGACGAGTATCACAAGCAGGTAATAGCCACAGCTGCACAAGATTTCCGTGAAGGCCACTGGAAAGATGCTCTCTTTGGAAGAAAAGTGGAGGTGCCAGTGACCGAGGAGACAGAGGATAGCTAACAAAAGTTGGTACATATCCGTGCGCCAGGAACGATCTTCTGCCCGTCTGAAGGCATTATGAATTACAATGCATCTGTTGTTTCTATGTTCCCGTTCTTTATAGCGCCCCGAGATATGAGTTATTGCACCCGGTATGTCTCCGCAACTACATACATACGATTGTCTGGGTTCGGATAGGGAACAAATATACCCAGATTGATGAAGGTTTGGAATGAAAAGAGGCATGATATGTACAAGAGCATAGTTGAACGAATGGAGAGCCTGAGGGGAAAGTAAAGAAAGGGAAACAGCATGACCATGAAACTAGTCTACAGTTACAAGCAGTGGTCGGGCGAGAGAGAAACAGAGGGTGTCTCAAAAAGTCTGCTCGACTTGGGCGTGGTATAAAGTGCTATACTCACCACCCGCACGGATAAGTTCAGCGTGGGTGCCGTTTCCGACAATGGCCCCATCTTTCAGACATCTTCCAATGGGAACAGCAGACGGACCATCGACATCAGTTAGGAACAACAGCAAGCATTGAGAACGGTGGAAGAGATCGAAAGAAGGAAGACATACAAGATACGGTCCGCTTCATGGGCAAGGTGGTGGAAGCGATGCGTGATAAAGACGATCGTCTTGTCTGCGCGAGCCTTAAGGAACTCCGTGAGAATATTGCACTCCGCGACGGGATCCAACGAAGACGTGGCCTCATCCACGACAACGAGCCGAGTAGTAGAATTGTTAACCCGCAAGAACGTGCGTGCACTGTCCCATTTCAAGTCAACCATACGCGCCATGCCAGTATCAGCCAGTCTACGCTCACCTAGCAAGCCGTTGCTTTTCGCCCCCTATGGAGAATTATTCTTCAAAACTCTGTTTTATTGTGTTAGGCTTGATCTACATACCTGATATCGACACGAGATGTCCTCTGTGTCGATCGAGTTCTTCAAAGAGTGCCCTGGAAATCGACCCAAATATGTCATCTATCCATCTGGTGTTGAGATCGAACAGGGGTTCAAGCACGGTGTCATATCCGTCGGCCAGCTTTGATATCCATTCGGAACAACCACCCATCCTTGCTGCTTCCTCAATATATTCTTGTTTGACGTCGAACGTGAGTGGCAGGCCAAATGCGATATTATCTTTGACGGTAACAGGGTAGACAACAGGAGTCTGTGATTGAAATGCCATAGCAGATCGGAGCTGGCGCATGTCATAGCGGACGAGAGGTAAGTCGTCGACGAGAATGCTGCCTGCGGTCGGATCGAAAAGTCTTGCCAGCAATTTCACCATGGAGGATTTTCCGCTCCCATTGGTTCCAACCACGAGGACAAGCTCGCCAGGCAGGATGTCAAAGGAAAGATTGCAAAGTACATCGCAATCACTTCCAGGGTATCGTAAGTAAACATGTCTTGATACGTCGGCAAGCATACGTGAGCACCATGTGGACATGCTAAGCACTTGGGATAGTCACCTGAAGGAGACTTTCATGCCTACTTCACTAGATCCTTCCGTTAAACGAGGAAAAGTTTCTGTCCCTTGCGGCATCGTACCCTGATGTTCGATGCCACGATAGAACTGCTTGGCACTGCGACAAATGTCTAGCACGTTTGGTCCAGTGTAAACATTCTGTCCTGTGCTCGGCGGCATAGATTCGACGACATGCTTCAAAAGTATCATTGAGGAGATGGACGAAGGCGAGATGATAGCAGAGAATATCATCACAGAGATAGCCTAGAAATGTTTCTAAGGAATCCAGGAAAGGACATGACGTGCCTCACCACTGGACAATCTAGAGTCAGCTTCGTCAGGACATCCCAGTACCAATGCCGTTTCAGTCCAACTCTGAAGGGAGTAGGTTCTAAGACTACTGCATTTCCCAACTTTTTCGTGCAATCGGTGTATCCTACGAAGAAAAGATTTAAACGCGAGCAGAAACGAGTGGGACTTGAATATACCGGTCTCGATGGAGCTTGTTATGCCGTCTAGCATAAGATCGGTTCTGTACGGAATTGAGAAGGCTAGATTATAAAGGGTTTTGATTCTCTGAAAATGCCGATTTGTGGTCCAATAGATGTATGCTTTGCGAGATTGTAAGCGGGTGGGTAAGATAGAGGTTCAACTAAACTAACCAGAGCTGCGGATACCATTGAATGGTGCCAGCCACCAGATGAATGCTCGTGCGATACAAAATCCAAACAGCACCTCTCGTTCCGGACTGGATTTTCGGGAAATGATGTAAAACAAAACCGACAGATGAAAAGTCAATTCAAGGGCGCGTGACGTTATACCCCTTAATCCATTGAAAACGTCGCCGCCAGGAAACTTGCGCTCGAATGTTCCTTCGCCCTCACAAATGATAGAATACAAATCTAGTCAGAATGTTAGGCACTTAATTTTAACGCATATGAACCTGTACCTTGTATGGAGAGTACATCGACCTTCAAGCTTGCTGCAAGTGGCGGTTGAGTGAAGAGCACCATGACAGGAACAAAATGGTAGCCTTACCGCGGATCAGCTGAGGGAAATAATGTGCCCTGAACCGATTCATAATGATTTCCAACGACTCGGCGCTGAGCACAGTCAACAATCAAGACGGGGCCATGGTGAAACGCTTACCGTAGACGGTTAGCAACAACGTTGACCATACTATAAGAAATCCACCCAGTGGCGAGAGACTGGTACAACTCGGGACACGGCATTTTATCTGCTAAGCCACCTCCAAGCTGTTGTGGAGTGAAGCAGACGGTGCACATGCAATGACAAGAGAAACGTACTGAATCGAACAAAACACCAACAAAGTAGAGATTTATTGCGGAGTAAGTGGCACTCCAAACGGTAGTCACTAACTGTGCAATGAAGGCCATGGGTGCGAGCTTGATCGTATCGATCAGAAATCTCCGGAGGTAGGGTATTGTCTCGTGGATCTCACGAAACTGATCCAACAGAGAGTGTATGCAGAGCATAAAAGGAGCTGAAGAATCTTCGTAGGCTAGGAGGTATATGCCATACTGGTGACGTCGGAATTGAGTATGAGGGATTTTTTCTGGTGTTACGTCCATTGTGATCTGCGCACTGTAGTCGAGATGTAAAGTTCCAGGAGCAGAACGGGGCTGAATTCGAACTGTGACACATCACCTGTGTATTTATACCTCCTACATCGGTGCCAGTTCAGGCAGTCAACGAACGTAGCGCACAAGAAAAAAGGGCGATTCCTGTCAAATGTGAGTCATGGACTCATGGCTTCACAATCAATTGTGGGCGTCCATCCCGTCTACTCGGTGTGATATCAAACAATTTGGCGGAAATTCAGAAGACGCCTACCAATATCAACAGGTTTGACACCATAAGGAACCAATGTGACCGGAGAAACGAGGGGAAGGGGATAGTAATCGCCGCCTGCGTCATCTCACCATCCCTAATTCATGGATAGAGAACTCCGATAGCCAGAAAACTCCGAAAACAGAGCCTCACTGATGCGACGGGCGTGGGGAATGACCTTCATTTGATTCACGAATTACATACATGCCTTGATGACAAGAGTCAGCCCAGATGTTACCAAACACCGGAGGGCGAGAGTTGTAATATTCCTGCATGAGTTGATAAGTAGAATTTAAGTAACGGAGAGGTGAATAGACGACAGGTCACTCGACGGAGTACGAAGCACTCAACAGGCTGCACAAATAATAATGATAAAGCTGTGTTTCTGAAGCCCACCATGAAAACATGACGCACTGCCTTGTGGTGTCAATGTGATCAGCCGCCTAGTCACCAAAGAAGTGAACAGCCAGAAATGGTTGATCTCGCAACCCTGGGCTATGTTTTATGTAGCAATCAAAGAGATGTCCCACGAGTCTGCGATACAAGTATATTTTGTCATCGGTTGTGGGCGCACTGATCCGTCCAAGGACTGTCAGTCACTCAATGTTTAACCACAAATTTATGTAAACTTGAGACCTACTGAATTTCATCCTACTCGGGCCATTCCATTGATTGAGCTATCGTTTTTGTAATACAGTACTGTGAGTAGGAGTTATGAGCTGAGAACGAGCCGCATGGCGCTTGCACCAAGCTGAGGTATGTTGAAAAGCATCATGTCGCCGAGTTGGTCCTTGTGACGTAAAGTATGTAAACATATCGACAGGTCTAAACCGATCGTGGTTATATGCAATCCTTCTCGGTTCAGTTGATGCAACTGTCGATGAATGTTTCCAGAAACGCTACTCCGATACTTCCAGCTCTAGCCATGTGCTCACTGGCATCTTCTCCCACACGTCTTCCTGCTCGTCTTCTTTTCTTGTTTTCACATGCAAAAAAAAAACAAGAACGTCGCAGACTCGCAGGATCCAGGCAGATTGCTTGAGTTTCTCGACCCGGTGCCTCAAGGGGCTCGTACGCACCATCTCCAGCTATGGCAGATTGTATGATCGGAGGAATCACTTTTTCCCGAGGGGTTAGTGTATTCCATGCGGCACCACAGGTCAGGAAATAGAAAACGAACGAATCAGCGGAGCTGAACCTGGACAGATATATGAAAATGATACAGGGAAAAAAAAACAGAAAGACATCCTGTGAAGTCAGAGTGCAGGACGACGCCCACATTCGGTGGAGGCAGGGCCACCGAACATCAAAGAAGACATATGGCGCGAAGGTCGGACGCACCGGTTCAAATGGCACGAGGTGAAGTGTTCCATACCATTCATGAGATTTCAACAGCATTTCATGTCTCTGTGTGTTAGGGATATTGGAATGCATTGTCGCTTTCGAAGCCAACATTCAATCATTTGGCGGCTCAGAATTGTCTGTGGTCACAGGAGTATTATAAAAACCCAGTTGGATTCGTGGGTTCACCCTCAGGGATCCGGCTACTCCAGCGAAGGGACGCGAAGCATAGTATCAACGTGTTAGAATGGTGCTTCCAGTGACAGCAGACTACATTGAATACATGAGGCATTTGGGTTCGCTGTCAGCGATCTATTGTGGGTGCTCACCTATCGTGGTGGAGATACGCCGACGAGGCGATAAAACACTTTACTTGCAGGCTGAGTGCGAGGAGTAAGTATCACGCTCTTCCGAGTTTTCAAAGCTCCGATACAGCCCTAGATTGTCGGTGCAATGTAAATCGGTGAACTCGAACAGTACAATGCTGTTTTGCTGACTTGGCTACGGATACTCACACAACAGAACCGTCGCTGAACTAGTCGCTCGGATATCAAACTGTGGACCCGGCTGGATCACCATTTTCCGACCCTTTCTGGACGATAGTCACCGTTGTGACAGCCGGTAACGGAACAAGGGTGGAGGACGTCCGGCTGTAGCAGCCAACTTTGCAAGTAATCAACGTCAACTCCGAAAGCACGGCTCTCCAGCGCGACGGCAACCTCGTACCATAGAGAGTCGTACGACAAATAATAACTTGGTGTAGCGATGATGATATAGGTTGGTTAACAAGGTGAGCCAACGCTGGGAACTCAGGTAAGACAAACATGACCTTTATGGCGATGATGAGCCGAGGCATGCAATGATAACCAGCCTCCTAGACCCTCACACGTAAGCACAATGAACGATAGTAACCTTTTTCTGCGGATCTGGCTACTTGAGCGTCGATGGTAGTGGGAATAAGAGGTTTGGTATAAGAGATTACCTCCGTAACCGTAAAGCAGACAGTCAAGAGCTCGCCACAGACCTTAAGTTGACGGATAGCTGAGACAATGTACAGAATTCAAGCCTACGACAAACCTTGAGGCGACTCGGTACTTGCGAAGACAAGCGATACGGTTATCCGTACCAAATATCTTAGTGCTGACATGCATTCACATGGCGACATGGAGAGGGAGAGTAAAAAGCTCGCCAAAGACCCTCGTGAGGTCATGCAGCGACGATGAAGGTGAGGCGGGACCATTCACGGCGGATGTGCGTGAGTCCAAGAAGTGGTTGATTGTATTTGGAAATCGGGAGCGAAGGTGGCGAGGAGAGTGTATGGAAGTAATGGGGTAGTCTCGTCTAGACACTTGAAGCGGAAGCCTTTCTCAACGACGGGTTTTACGACACGTCCACCGTAGCTAGACGGAACTCGGATTCAAATATACATGCTCTCCACCACTTCTCTTATTCCAAATGCGACTTGGAACGACTCGGAGCTATCGTTTGACACTTCAAGCAATGGGGAATGCCTTTCGGAGAGATTGGCGCACATTAGCATCTTCCAGACGGTGATTATTTAATGAAGTCTGCTCAGTGCTGGGAAATAACTTTAGCGCTGGGTCCGATCCTCTGCCAGTGAGTCTCCCTTCCAATTCTATTGCCCCGATTCAAGGCCTTCGTTGAAAAAACCAGCCTATTACGGATGCTGAGCGTCAAAACCAAGGTTTGACAGTGAGGTATACAAGGGTCGAAATCCAAGTACTCGCCGATCAGTGACGTGTCCCATACCCTCGCAAAGTGCGTCGAAGAGCTGAGTCAGCTGACGGCTTCAAGCTCCGGTTAACCTACTGAGTCTGAGATCTGATGTTTATTGGGAAAAAAAGTTCACGTTAACCTCCTATCCTTGGCACGCAAATACTTATTGGCACTCGGTCCGCGCGCCTGGATTTAGCCACCGGTTCCCGAAACAGAATAATTGAATGAGCCCGCCGGGCCTGTTGTGTCAGTGTAGGTGTATCACAGCCAAGGATTTGGTTTGTGAGTTACATCGTGGTTTTTTTCTTGCCCACATAACCCATACAACGGAAATCCGACCCACAGATCTTCCCAAACGGCTGGCGCGGATAGCCATGTTTCCTCCGCCGAATGATACCCCACACCCAAGAGTACCGCTTCGAGTGCATGATCTTTATCTTTATACCCTACCCACGCACGCACATTTCCCGTGCCACCGTAACCAGCGGCAACTGGACGGGCCAATTAGAAAACATAGAACATATCTAGAAAAAGTGTTAAGTAAGTAGCCTGGTCTATCACACGATCGCGGCTAGTGCACGGTCTCATGCTCCTCGGACTGGTTTAGTTCTCGACGTTTGCCAAGTGCCTCCATAGCCTGGTCGAATTCTGTGTGCGTCACGTCACGTATTCACGGTAGGCATTGCAACCCGAGAGCCCACGGATAGGCACGAGGGAAGGAGATACGGGCTCACTTTCACTTCTCCCACAACGACAAACTCTTGCGAACATTGCGGAAAAATGACTCCTTGATGTGGGTTCGGCTACGGAACAAATGCCACTGCGATGGGCTGTAACTTTCCCTTTTGACATGTCAACGCATCGGTTACATGGGTCGATCCGGTATACCAGCGACCAAATATTGAATACCCTACGTGACCTTATGTCCAGCTAAATTTTAGGCTGGAAAGTCCGAATTCATCACCGCATGCCCCACGAACTCTTTGGCGTCCGTTTCTCTACATCTTCTGCTGTTTTGCATCTTCCGGACACTATGGAAGTTGATAAGCAGGTCGTCGTTGCAATGAATTGAGGCCGGTACTGTCTTCAGGGGTTACCCCATCAGCGAACAATATTTTCAGGACCACCGGTCCGGCAAGGCAGGCAGTGAGCCCTTTGTTTCAACAACGTCGTCCTTGGCGTTGCTCGAGGGGTTTCGAGCACCGAAATCATTGGAATCTTGTGTGCTACTTACTAATAGTCCCGGTTGTGAGCGCCCCGAAACCCCACCGGCAGATGATTGTGGAAGCATCCCGGTCTTTGTATAAACACGGTGCGTCGCTCTCCGCACTCTCTACGTCCCCCTGGTCCTTTCATGGCTGTGTACATGCTGCTATGTTCCCTAAGTTGGCGTTTGAGTTAACACGTGTTCTTCGAGATACTTCCTGATGCCCTGTACGGTGCAAACTGTATTGCCTCATTCTATACGCAGGTGATCAAGATGGATTAGATAACGGTGCATATTTTCGGTAAACACGCATTTCACCTGCGTGGCATGCCAGCCGAAAATTGGAGAGATTCAAAGGCAACAGAACAGGCATCGACCAATTATTCACGCTAACACGATCTACTGTCCACGGCATTACACAATAAACTGTCCGCACACACTACGTTACGATCACAGTGTCCGATTGAACCAGACGTTAAAACATCTCAAGCATTAGTAAATCAGAGCGTCCAACAAACCAAACTACGTCCGTTGTTAGCATTTATGTGATTGTGATCGTCTGGTTCAATGTCTCCAGGTACGGGTATAACCCTGCCTAAAAGCAGAAGATGGGTTCGAGTCAGTATTCGATATAATCGCCAACATTCAAATCAACTCACTCCAATGAGCGTGACGTGCGCGACTCCAACCAAAGCAGTACCTGCCGTGAATGAACTAGGCACCTGAACGGTGAAGTTCTGATACGGGGGTAAGTACTCCTCATGGTATTGCGGGTCGAACGGCCCGTTGTAGAGGATTGTGCCCATGATATCCGACGGTGACGCGCAAGGGCGGGTGGAGCAGGACTGCAAGCCGATGGCGACGGCGACCTCTTCAGAGCCCGTGAGGGTGTTCTACGCAGCACAAAGCTGTGTTAGCAAGATGCAGAGGAGAGCGTAGAGAACATACGGGACGTTGTACTTGAACAGTGAGCTCATCGCCCGGGCTCACGGTTTGATTGTAAGCAGGCAGCCCAATATCCGCACTCTGCGCAAAGGCGGCAGCGGCGGCAAGGAACAGAGTTAACAAGGGTTTGAACATGGTAGGCAGGCGTTGGCGGCTGAGAGAGAAGAATGCGCAAATAACGTTGGGTATGGATACCGCTGACCACACCACATTTTATACGCAAACAAGACGGCGGAAGGAACGTGTCCATGGGCATTCCTGCCCGTACGAAGTTTGACTGCCCAATGTTGGCCGAGAGAGAACTCTGAGGATACGGAATGCAGCTAACACCAACAGCTCGTTGTGCGGTGATCATCACCGCGCTCGGTGTCATTCTAAGGAAAGCAATGGAAAATGCACGCCGTTGGAAGTAGGCAGTGCAGTGGTCGCGCCAAAAGAGCAAGCTCAAAGTCTGCCGCGCACTAACAGCGTGCCATGAGGCCACGAAGTCTGGTCCGACCATTAATTTGGGCATTAGACTGACCATCCCTTGTGCAAGACCACGCGCTCGTCTGTTCGTATTTCCTTGGGCTAGTGGACTGAATGTTCCGACTTGCTGACATGTTGGACGAACGTTGGTTCATCGTCTCCGCTCCAGTCATGTCGCCGGGCGTTGGCATTCGGCGGAGTGCTTCCTCCGAAGGCCGTGGCCGCAAGTTGATTAGTGGAGCTACTGCATAATAACGTAGCTGGTTGAGATATACAAACTGACCTCGATCAGCTCGGGTTCACAGTCCACGTAGTTCAGTGCCCTCACTTGCAAAGCTGCATAAGACGGCTCGACGGTGCTTTTCCCACGGGTTTTGCAATCTGCAGTTTGGTTTTGTTTGTCATTTGCGACTCGAGCCTTCGCGACGATCAGTCATGCCACCGTTGTGAAGACCAGAAACTCATATCGCGGGCGTTTGCACTCCCACACACTTATCCTTGTTGCCATGCTTCGAACACGTGAGTTAACTTGACAATTAATGAGTCTGACCATTGCTATTATTCCCAGGACGACGTCAAACAGAAAGCCACGTACGCACGTATGACATCGGCCCGGAATGTGCCGGCGGCCAACATTCACCGACTGATTTCGTTTTTCCAACAGGAGGTGAGATCTCAAAACGGATAATATGCAAATCCCAGGACTGCTGCGTACTAATGTCATGGTGTTTCAGCCGCCCTGCGACCGTTTCGGGCGGCGACGCGAGCCCGATGACTTCGTAGAGTTCTCCACTTAAGATTCACGTTAGCCTCCCAACTCAACTGCCATTCATTGCATAGCCGTTTTTGCTCCAGGTGTGGGGTCGCGAGTCAACTCAATCCTCTTACGACGCGTTTTCATCCGTACCTCGATCGCTTTAGTAGCCGGTCTGTACGTCGTTCGAAACGTGGTTGTTGGTTGCGATGGATGAAGATGTGGCTCAATGGTTTTTCCGCGACATCTCTCAGTCACTTAGCCCTGACAGCTCGCCTATTAGCCCCTGCTTGGTTTGGCTTAACGCTGCCAGCCAGAGGTCCATCCGCGATATCTGAATACCCGCCGCCCCGAGGCACCGGCCAAGTGAATTCGCACCACTAAGTAGGTGTGTTTGTCCATGGAATCAGAGGCACAGTACGTACGATTCATGAATGACACTACTGTGACATCAATTTTCAATATTCACCTTTGCAACGCTAACAGTTCCTTTATGTAACAGTGCTGACGTATGGAGGCTCACAATATGTTGTTTTTTGTAGGCAAGTCAATCTCAATCTCAAGTGCTCGGGTCGCAGCGGCCATTTCTCCGGCTGTACACTCCTGCTGCGAATGTCAATCAGAGTGTCCTTTTGATGACCGTCCTCTGATATCTTGTAACGATAGAGGGTATGGATTTTCAGCGGGCCATGACGCCACAAACTTTCTTGCCACTTCACAGGATGATATGAGTTTGTGATGGCGGATTTGATGTGGCCTTGGTAATTCGGATATGCCCCCATACTCCGTTCGCCTATCTAACGTTCAAAATTGAATGGCATCGGCCTTGAGAGCTCAAGTGCCCGCGAGTAAGTCATTGCAAAACTGCCCTTTTGCAACTCATTGCCGTTCGGATCTCACCCCCTGGTGTTACATAATAGCTATCGTGAAATATCGAGCGAGTTTGAAGAGAAAGGGGCGAGTGTTCGCAGGCTTGTTCCACGTTTCGAATGTCCTGAGAGGCACGATCTCGATCTGATGATCACGCTGGCGATGAAGCTTTCATTCAGCGTCCAAACCCTCCTAATCCCACACACGACGGAGTTAGTGCTGGCGTTCGATGCTGCGGGCAATATCGACTACGAGCTCGTCCAAGTTTCAGACTCTCGGGGATACCTTGCCAGTAACGGACTGTCATCGTCCACCTTGTCTGTCTCATTTCCAGCATTCGTGATCGCCTCTGGTAAATTCTGCCATCTGCGGTTCGGAGCAGCAGACGGAGAGATCCTATGACGACAATCTAGTCAACAAGATGACAATAACTAAAAACTCATCAATCGTGGCGGGCCTTTTTTATTGCATCAGATGCGATATCAGGTAGCAATCCCCTACGGAGACTAGATTTGGGTTGAAAACCTGTCGTCGTTCCGTCAGCATTGTCATAGAATGGAACCTCGACATTTCCCACAGTAACTCGGCGAGTACGGATGAGAATGGGCGGTCACGTTACTGTGCAACGTTGACGAACGCTTTTTGCGCGATGTTCACGTCATGGATAAGTCGGCGTGGTATGGTTTCCTGCCTTGTTTCGTGGCGGTGAATAACAATAACCTTTTATTATAAAGTGACGTACACCACGGGCGCTTGACGTCTCGAGGGGGCGTACAAGCCTGAATGCAGGAATTGGAGGTAAACAAAATTCATTCTAGGCTACATTGAGAGGCTTATCGCAGATACAATCAATTCAAAGCGCATCAGAGCGCCCATCAGTCGCGATCCTGAAGGATATATCCATTCGACGGTGGTATTAAGCGGGATGTCCTCGATATATATCAGGCTACTCCGACCGAGGTCCGCCATTGGGACTTTAGGTGGGCGACTTATCAGATGTTTGCGAGAGGAGTGAGGCCGAGCTTAGTCTCTCGTTATCGAAGGTTGGTGGCCCCCGAGGAGGGTACCGGTGATGCTCGAATGACGAGAACGCAGGAGCTGGAATAACAAGCTGAATAGAGCCACCTACATTGGGAAAAGATAGCCCTCGAGTTCCCTGGGGGTGATGAACACGCAGATAGGGTGGAAAAAAGGTGTGACAAAAGGCAGGACAGTTGGTGACAAACAGACGATAGCCCGATGTGGAAGAGAGTTACCAGCCATGTCCCGAGCAATTTTGTTCCGACGGGAGTCGCGGGAAGGGAAACGAGCCGCTTGAGCTGGCTGCGGGGGCTTTCAAATGACCCCTCTCGAGATATGCTTCGGCTCGTGATTTATGTACACTGGATGCAACAGCCAGAGGTTGCCTGGTGCCGGTGTGTTCCCATGCTGCGGCGGCCATGCTTAGTTTATATTCCGACTCACACAGAGTGACGGCCAAGCCAAAAAGACGCACATTCATAAGCGAAGAACGATTTGTTGGAGTGATATCGGGGGCGACGGTGACGGGACTAGAGAATGCGCCGAACGGAGGTAGTGATTTACATGTTGCGGGAGTACACAGCGAAAAGTTACGCCCAGCCAGCGTGGGCCAATCAAACGAAAGCGGAAAAAGTCTGGTGATCTCGATGATCGAAAATAGCGAGGTCCGTTCCAAGGATGGGCAGTAGAGTCGAGGAAAGGACCTAGCAGTGAGAACGGCGAGCATTCAATGGCCTGAACCGAGAACGATCAAGGGGTTGCTCGCAAAGGCGAAAAATGAAAAACGCGTTGTCATGATGGGCGGTACCGGACGGAACTAGTTTATTACATTGACTAAAAGGTCGTACGAAAAAAAGACTACGGAGTTCGGAGGAAGACGATCGTGGTGGGGTGATCCGTGGTATGCTGAGAAGTATACGGGTGTGTGCAGGGCCGTTCGTGGAAGCAAAGAGGCAGATCTGGGCGTGGCAATGCTTGAGAATCTGATACAAGAGCGTCGTGACGACGAAGTGTGACGTCGGCTAGATAAAAGTAAATAAATAAATACGCAAATGGTATTTGTAAAAAAATAATCGGAGTTAGCCGAGAAGAAATCTGGGACGTGGTTAGTTATGTATCGGCTGTCTTCTGACCATCGCCCTCCCAACTTCCCTCCCTCTCGCATGGTCCTTTGAGTGCCCTTTCTCTCCTTCTCCTTCTCCTCTCCGACAACGCCTCGCCGCACCCAAGGATACCGCTTGTGGTACGTGTCCCTCGTCCGCTTCTTTACTGTCCTCACCGTGTCCCTCAGATCTCGCGACCCTTGCCGGCTTCTACCCTCCCGCTCCCATTACCGCCTCAAAGGACCAATCAGTAGTACGCTTGAGCTCGGCTCGCTGCTCTGATTTTCTGCGCACACACTCCCTTCTCTCCCCGACAGCAAAAAGGGCCTCCGCTGAACCTCTGTTCGCGTACCTTTTTCGCTTTCCCCTGTAAAACTCTATCGTCGTCATACCTAATCGGTTCCCCTGTCTTTTGTTGCCTGCTGTTGTCCTTGTATTCCGTCTTCGCTGTAGATTCATATCTCCATGGCTCTGTCACTTCCGATAGTCTCTCCCGTTCCCACAGATGGGCAGTCTCCACCCACCGAGGATGGATCTGTTTCTCCCCAAACCCCGGTTTCCCCTCCAGATAATCAGCCCACGGCTCTTCCTCAGCTCTCCGACTCCCTAAATTTATCGCAGTCGCAGTCTCCTGTGCCCGGCACAGCTATCACTCAGCCAAAGAGGAAACCTAGTCGTCGCGCCAACACCGCAGAGCGACGTGCTACTCACAATGCCGTTGAGAGGCAGCGGAGAGAAACCTTGAATGGCAGATTCTTGGCAAGTCATTTCCCGATCGTGCTCTTCGTTGATGGATTAAACCACGTTTCAGGACCTTGCTGCTTTACTACCAAATCTGTCGCAGATCCGCAGGCCATCCAAGTCTGCTATCGTCAACTCGTCTATCGCATACATTCATGCCGCTCGTCGCCACCGTCTTCTCGCCTCACGTGAATTGCGTTTACTCAAACTCGAATCTGATGCGCTTCGCCGGGAGCTCAACGAATGGCGCGATCGCGCAGGCCTTCCTCGTGTCGACGAGCCCGTTAGGGGTGACGGTTTCACCATGGTGCTTAGTGGTGAGATCGAAGTTCTTACGACCGCCGTCGAAGAAGAGGACGAGGGTCAAGGACCGTTCGACGGTTTCGAAGAAGGTGACGAAGAGCTCTCTGGCACCATCCCAACGATGATGGATGATGGCGAGGACATGATGACCTCTGACCCAGTCAAAAATGGCGGCGTTTTCGGACATAATATCACTGCAGGCAGCGCAGTCCCTACTGATATGAAGATGGTGGGAATGATTCCCCGGGCTCAATCCACTCCGCACAACGGTCCGATGATCGCCCAGATGCCACCATCCGTCTCCTTCGAGAACCCGGCGATGCCTGCGCTCTATGAACCCCAGATCACTTCGCATTTCTCAAGCACTGGCCATATCGGACAACATGTTATTCCGACACCTGAGGCCGACAAGGTTTCTACGTGGACCGCGAACATGTACCCGGGTTATAACACTCAGCTCCCGCTTCAGGCCCAACGGCCCATGATGACTCCTTCGAACGGTAACCATGGTGTCACCTCCCCGGCGACCGCGACTTTTACGGACTGGGCATATCTTGCCAACCTCAAGCGACAGCAGTTGTTGGCCCTTCAGCACCAGCACGGTGCCATGGCGTATGCAATCGATGGCGACGACTCGTCATCCGTTGGCTCCGGTCGAAGCGGACGGGAGAGAAGCGGGAGTGCCTCTGCGGGCAGTGGATTCGGCTCCCCACCTCATGTTACCTCCTCACCAGGAAGTTATGAGCTGTCGAATGCCATTCCAGACTTCAACCTGGCGCGAAGGATGGGTGCCACCGGACACCACAACAACACTGCCATGTCTAGCACCTGGAATGGCCGTGGAGAGGATGGGACAAATGGCATGGTCATGAAACAAGCTTTGAATTCTCCAATGCACGTCGTACCAAATGGCGGTGGCTATGGTATGATGATGTGAGGGGGTCGTCGTACGTTCTATTCAATCTCCCTTTTTTTTCTCTCTTCGTCGACGGCTCCGTGTTGCACACGTCTTACTAGCTCGCTTCCGTGTTTTGGACTTGTAGCGTGAGCTTCAGGCTCTGTCGTCTTGTAATCACCCGTTGATTCTTTCTCCTCGTGAGATGCGACCTGTTTTGTACGTGTCACATCGGATCGTGAGCCTCTGTTGTCCATACGCCACTCCCTTAATTTATCCCTTCAATTGTCGATGCCTAGAGTATCCAACGCGCCGATCTGCCTCCGGTGGAAGTCGTTTGGCCCTCCTGCCAACCCCACTTAGCTAATTCCCGTGAGGTATACACTGTATTATCACTCTTTCATTCTGTGTTGAAGCTGGCTATATGCAGAGTACCTGTCACTCATTAGCATTTTCATACCCGTCTTAGCCCTAATCAATTACCATCGAGTCCACTGTAGCCTTTGCTGGGTGACAATACAAAAAGTATTACAATAATCCGTAACGTGAATGGGGTCACGAGACACGTTCAAGAGGATGATTAGATGTGCCGATTCCGCCGGTCACATCGCGTGTGTAGTCGGTGAGATCAGTGTGATGCCGATGAAAACGGTCGCGCGAGGATCGTTCACACCACACACGTACCACAAGCGGGGAAAGCGACGTGTGATGTACACCACGGACGGTGGAAACGACTCGAAAGGTCACATCCGTCAATGGATCAACCAGTCGAACGCGGGCGTTCGGGACCCTGGGTCGATACCTCCACGGATGAGACCGACACTGTTATCTCGCCAAAACACATACGGTCACCGCGGTCCGGCGTCGCGCGGTAGTCCGGGGAAGGAATCCGACAAAATAGTTTGCAACCACTGCCAAAACGATCACCGGCGTCAAGGGCGATCCGCTTACAAGGGCCTGGGACGTGGCGCGCACGTACGGGTCTAAACGGGGCTGTGCACCGTTTCACGTCGTGGGGTTCCGGAGACACATAAAAAAAGTACAACGGGGTAAAAATAACGAACGCGCGGGAGACGGTTCGACAGGCAGGGGCGGGGAAGCTCGATGGGGGGACGTCCCGGCGAGAACGCCTCGCGAAGAAGACGAGGTGTCGTCGGAGATTGATAGGGGCTAAGATGCGTGTCGGCCCGTTCACGCCATGCGTTTAATGATCTTCGTATCGTCGACCAACGGACGGTGGCCCGGAAGGTTCGCCTGCGAGGAAGCGGCGGCGGCGGCCAGAAACCGGAACCATGGGTCCAGGACCGTCTGGGCTGATAACGGGTGAGAATGAGTACACACGCACATCAGAAAGGGGATTCAGGGTTCGGAACGAACCTCGGTGGGGGTTTAGGATTTTGATTTGTGATTTTGATAGGGATGCCTCGTGTCGAGTCGGCGCAGCCGTCTCTCGCCGGGAGCGTCGTCGTGAAACGCACGTGTGTGTGTAGCAAGTAGCCCCGTTGTTAGCCGACCGTTACTACATCCGACGAGCGAGGTTAAGCCCTACTATAGACATAGCGCAAAGGATGGTTAAGGAAACTTTCTGATGTTCTGATAGTAACGCCACCGACGGGTCATTTGATCAGTCAAGTCCGCCGAGGTTCGACTGACAAGGTGTGTTGCGATCGACTGCCTGCTGGCACTTGGTCCCGAGCCACATTAAACCATGTCCGTTCGGTGCCATCGACGTCGGTGTCTCAGTCGATACTAACCTAACTCTGTCCGAGAGATCACATCAAAGATAACGTTTACCGTCCTCCGAGAGGTAAACTACAGGAGTCGTAACCGACCGGATCGTCTACGACGACCGTCCCGTCCCGTGTCGTATCGGATCCAGTGCCGGAGCACACGCCAGACGAAGAGCCATGGCGTCCATCAACGTCCCCCCACGCAGAATAGCCGTCCTCATCTCCGGTTCAGGTACGCCTCCCTCTTCCGCTCCTTTCGTTCGGCCGACCCGTCTCGCAGGCACGAACCTCCAAGCGCTTCTCGACGCCTGCAACACCCCACGCCTCCCCGACGCCCACGTCGTCCTCGTCTTTTCCAACCGGAAAGCCGCGTATGGGCTCACCCGCGCGACGTCCGCCGACCCGCCCATCCCGACGGGCTACCTCGCCCTCCAGCCCTTCCTGCGCGCCAATCCGGGTGCGACGCGCACCGAGTACGACCTCGCGGTGGCGAACGAGGTGATCAGGGCCCGCCCGGACGTTGTCGTCCTCGCAGGGTGGATGCACATCGTCAGCGAGGCGTTTCTCGAGGTGATGCGCGGCGCAGAGTGGGCGGAGGGAGGGATTCCGGTCATTAATATACACCCGGCGTTGCCCGGTCAGTTCGATGGGGCGAACGCGATGGAACGCGGGTTCGAGGCGTTCCAGCGGGGCGAGGTCGATAGGCTTGGGGTCATGGTGCATCGCGTCATTGCAGAAGTCGACCGTGGTGCACCCGTCATCGTGAGAGAGGTCGAGGTGCACAAGGGGGAAGACTTGAAGAACGATTACGAGCCGAGGATGCATCGGACAGAGTGGGAGATCATCGTCGAGGCCACCAAAGTGGTGCTCGATGAGGTCAGACCGTCCCGCTCGACCAGGATCGTTGAGTAATTCTAGTACGTCAGATAACAGTTACATTGTGTGGATTTGTATATGTACTAACTTCTATGATATCGATATTTACCAGTGCCTTAAACTACTGCGTCAAAGTGACTACCGTGAGGGATGGCGGAATTATATGAAGATAAACAAGGTCGATGTACTTTAAAAAGGGAATCGCAAAGGACTAGCATCGTGTTCGTCGGCTGTTCGTGAATGGGGTTCATTGCTGCATGGGGAAATCAGTCAGCGACCCAAGCGATGACACAGCTGAAGGGGGGCAACATACATAAACGGAACATCCCGAACGGGCCCCAACGAGCGTGATGCTCGTCGGCGGTGATGAGGTGGTGGTGCTAGCGCAGTGGGATAACGGCTTGGTGTATAACTCTCCTCGGAGTACATCTCTTCCTCGGGCCAAAACCGTTCCATGATCTTCGAGCCGATGGCAGGCTGGCAGAGGTGGGCACGCGGTAAGATATACGTCAACATCCTTGACGTCAAATAACTCACTCTGATGCGGAGCATCGTCTCTGCTGGCGAATCGACGGCCATGCATGCCACAGACATTGGATCCACCACCTCCGACGCTGGCGTACAGTCGGTCGGAGTTGATGCGTCAGAAGAAGTCGACGAAGAACGAGAGAAGATTGTCATGGAATGACGTTTTAAGGTGAGGCTGAAGGGAATGGAGGACCTCTTTTTGAGTATGGGATGCATCGAAAGAGGGACCTTCAGTAGTGGGGACGCGCTGATGCGCGCCTTTAAGTCGTGCTGGAACATCACGAGGCCGGAGACCGTGACAAATGGAACAGGCGACGAAGGCATGGCGTTGTCGAGTGGTTTGTGAGAGGTAGTGCGTGTGTCGCTTGGACGCACCCTCAAGCGAGTCTTATACCCGGTGATGGTGGTCCAAGCCATACTGTGGTGGACGCTGCACAGAATGTGGAGATGTGGAAGGGCGAGAGACGAAAGGCACCTATTGTGCTTTGAGTGGCACGGCGCATCCGGAAGACGAACGAATGTGGAACTCGATGAGCTGAACATGGATCGTTATGGTAATGTCTCGTAGGGTGCAGAGTCTAGGCTACTCGAATAAGGGTGTGATAGTGACCGCTCCAAGGTCCTGCTGCAATTTCCGAAGCAACGCGGCGTCCGGTGCTTCTGATTCATCTGTACAGCATTGACGAATGGCATGCTGCGAGGGATCTCTCTTGCGATTGGGACATCAAGAAGTCCGGTGCAGATGCTCTCCGGGTGGTGGCGTCCGTCGTCAGAGAGTTGGCAGACCGGACATGTCTTCGAACCAGCGGACGAGGGCAGCAACTTTGCTTACAACGGCATCGCTTTGACCCAAGCGAAGATCAGGGCGGAGTTTGTTGTCTTCATGTGAGTAGGGCATCGTTCGATAACAGATCTCGGTAGTGGGCTTATTGTAGGGAGAAGCGGTCAATGTGACGGTCCCTGCGGTTTCCCAGGCCGCCATGAGGTCTATCAATCATCAAACAAACGTGTATGAGAACATGTGATTCTGGAAGAAACCGAAAAATAACGTGCTCTCGAAGTACAGAATGTCGCCCCGTTTTAGCCCTGGTGAGGGTCCTAGCCCACCCCAGGCCTCTGCGGTGTCCCTCCATGCGGTCAATTTACATACATAGCCTTGCTCGTCGCCAAGGATAAGCTTCAGGAGGGATACCTCCCGGCCAGCATCGGGGCCTTTCTTTACACGGACGGAGTCGGGACCTTGAACTTCAAGGGCGGCGAGAAGGACGTTTACTTTACGAGAACCCCTGCCTGATTTGGCGGCAAGATAGAGGGAGGAGAGTGATGTGACTTTGTGCAAGCTGAACTGAAAGTTTGGGAAGCGGGCAATGGAGGAGGCGTCGGAATACACGACAGAGGATCCCGTTTCCTGGGTTTCGTATGTTCCGCGGGGAAGTGATCCGGAAGGTTGGAGGAAGGAGGGGCCACCGGTGGTGTTTTCAGCGGGAGCGGGCGGCCAAGTGAGGAAAGTGGACTCGTCTGCGTGTCATGATCTGTTGGCGGATCCCGCTTTGACCGGGGGAGAGACACACACCGGGATGGTCGTCATCGTCACCGTGGTCCAGTTCGGACATGGAATCGTCAAAGATGACATTCCGATAAAGAAGTGAGATGCGACGAGAAGCTGCGTCGAGTGTCGCGGGTGGATATGGCGCGTCTTGCTGGGTCGACGAGATGGTTTTCCATACGAAATCGTTCGGATCCGTGCTCAAATCCGCAGCGGTCGGGGCACCGAGAAACACTCGAAAGTGAACCATCTTGAAAGTGCAAAGCACACAGAGAACGCGATCACGTGATTGATATTCTACGCGTGACATGTTCGAGAGCGAATTTCCATCTTGTCTAGCTCACCAACCATGACCACCCTTCTCGAGCAGTATGAACCCCTGGATGTCATAGGTAATGGCTCGTTTGGCATTATTCGCAAAGTTCGAAGAAAGGCAGATGGCTTGGTATGTTCTGCCACTTGGCATTTCCCTGTGTCTCACTGGATGCCTGTGCTAGGTATTTGCAAGAAAGGAGCTCAATTTCGAACGTATGAGCGACCGTGATAGGAAGCAGATAGTCGCTGAAGTGTGCGTCCGCCTGCCTTATCTGATCGCCTCTCACCCCTCCTGTAGAAATATTCTCAAAGACCTGGACCATGGACACATCGTACGGTATCACGACAGATACGTCGACAGAGACGCCGGCATCTTGTATATCATCATGGAGTACTGTGGGGGAGGCGATCTCTCATGCGTCATTAAGCAAGCACAGAGACACAGCAGACCCGTCCCAGAGGATACCATTTGGAATTACTTCATGCAGATATTGCTGGCGTTGCAATATTGTCATCACCCTCCTACTTTGAGTCCTGATGTAGACTGCAAAGAAAGACGTCCCCAGATTTTGCACCGTGACCTGAAACCTGACAATGGTAGGTGTCTCGTCCTGCTTTGGGATTTCACTCATGCCTTTTCACCCGTGTGCCGTTTCTGCTCCAGTGTTCCTTGATGAAAATAACTCTGTCAAACTCGGTGACTTTGGCTTGTCAAAGGCACTCCCTCAGGCGACCCTCGCTAGTACTTATGTCGGGGTGCGTTTTATCGTCTCCATTCTTTTGTCCGGCCTGAACACAAACCCGTCAGACACCATACTACATGTCTCCAGAAGTAATGCAAGAAAAATCTTACGACTCAAAATCGGATATTTGGTCGCTCGGGTGCCTTATATACGAGCTTTGCGCTCTCAAACCTCCTTTTCACGAGGCAAAAACTCATGCCGAACTGAGCGTCCTTATAAGGTAAGACCGTCTGAACTCTGGACACGCTATTAGTTGTGCTACAAATTATGTCAGAAACGGACGCATACCACCACTACCAAGAGGTTACAGCCAGACGCTGTCGAATGTCATCAAAACAATGCTAAACCTCAATGTCGGTCCATCCTTTACTTTCCTTCTAGACGCTTATCGATCATATGACGTCTTCGGTTGATGTAGCCCGCAATGAGACCCTCAGCCACTCAACTGCTCCAACATGAGCGACTTGCGCTCATTACTAAAGTCGTCGAAGCGGAAAAAATGTTCGTCTCCTCCTCACTACTTGCACAATATCTTAAGCATTCTCAGGCTTTCGACGGTGAAAACACATAAATCCGCGGTTATCGCCAAGGAACGCGAAATATGTGCACGAGAAGCAGCGTTGGTCGACCGAGAGGCAAAGCTTACCGCCCTTGTGGTCGAAAAGGACGCGGAAATTCTTCAATTACACACTCTTGTCTCGACGGCTCAATCCCAACTGGAAGTGCGGATACGGGAAGCGGTGGTCAAACGCGAAGAGGAACTACGTGTGGCGATAAGGAAACGTGAGGACGAGGTCGCCGCTGCAATGGCTAGACGAGAGGAGGAAATTCTTTCCGCGGTACGGCAGCGCGAGCAAGAGATATTCGAAGCGTGGCGTGCGCGAGAAGAACAGATCAAAGCAGAGGCGGAAATGTTGATTGCAGACAAGGTGCAATGTTTAGCTGCGAGGGAGGCCGATCTAGTGGCAGAGCAGAGCAGACTTGACGAGGTGCAGAAGGATTTAGAAACGAAACTGGCAGCGCTGTCTTCTCAAGAGGTCAAGGGTCGGAAGGAGAAAACGCCCCTCGAGGAGGTCAAGAATCTGCTCGCCCCCCTTGTCCAGATGACGGAGGACCGTGGCCATGTGCGCGAAAAACGTGCCAGAAACCCATGTTCAAACTTGGCAACACCAGTCAACCGCAACGTCGCGAAGCCCGGGCAAGATAGTATCCCTTCTGCAATGAAAGGTGTCATCCTCACCCAGACTGGTCAACCACTCGCAACTCCTACCCCGGCTGAACTCGCCAACCTCTTTGTCAACTCTCCAAAGGTCGGGCTCGACTTTGCGAAAATATTTGATTTCGAATCAGAGACCGAGGACGACGGAAGCGAGTCAGGAGAGGAAGCGCTACCTCCTTCGCCTACAATCCGAGAACGGCCGCATTCAGAACAATCGAGTCACTCTTCCGGGTCAACAGGCGAGTCGACTTCAGGATCAGCAACTTCTGCGCCTCCGACACGAATTCGCAAACCATCCATCCGGAGCTCCGCTCAAAAGCCGGTCATGCGGCGCACGAGCACTCTCCCCGCTTCTGCCTCGGACCCCACGGGACTTGCCTCTCCATCTCGCGCAAGGGCATCCAGGTCCATCAAGGCAAAATCGGCAATGAATGCGAATGCTGCGTCGTCGATGAAGGCATCAGTTCCAGCTCGCCCTGCCGAGTACAATCTCTCAGATGAGGAGAACCTTCCGAGCCCATTCCTCCGACGAGACGAGCGCGAGCGGGCGGCATTCCCCAGCAGTGGAACATTCAAGACGAAACGGCCGAGTACAGGTAACTTGTTGAGGGCAGTCGCCGCGGCGAATTCGGCAGCGGCAGCGGCAGGGGCAAAACCCGGCAGCAAGCTCAAGTCACGGGCGTCGTCCTCGTCTCTCGGAGCGATGAATAGGAAAAAGGTGTCTGCGGAAGACACGAGAAAAGTGGTGTCATTACGGTCGTGAACGTGCGGCGCGTCGTTCGAACGTCTTGGTCGGGTCCGGGTTTTTCTATTTATGTTACGAACATTGAATACACTGCATATATATCTTAATGTTCACGATCGCAATGTTTTTTTTCGTCCACTGCATGTTATTATGTAGGTGTTAGAATCTAGGTGGACCAGGACTATCACCTTGCTTGCAAGGTCCCACTCGTAGCCTCCGGGTGCAATTGAGTCATGCAAAGTCACGTGGAAAATAAATTACATGTGTGAGGATTGGACCTGATTCCCGATACCGGGACTGTTGTTAAAAGCAGTGATACTGCCACGGATTCCGTCGTACAACTATATACATATACTGGAAATGAGATGATTCTTGGAGATGGTTCTCAGTTAGAATATACTTTCATCTTTCTTTTGTAAACTTGTCTCTGGTGCCTTTTGCTAACAAATCGAGTCTTTGATCTTCCTGTCGAAGAGATTCACAAGGGTGTCTTGTCAATAAAGTATCTTCGAAATCACGTAATAAACGGATAGAGGACCTATGTTGCCCTTGTGAAAGAGAGACGTAGGCATTGAATGGTGAAAGTCAGAAACTTGTGGTTTTACCTATAGGGTACAGGCGAAAACTCAGTGGGGTGTTAATAACCAGTTAAAAACAGGGCCATCCAGCAGAGAGTTATCAACAGGCAGTTAATAACTGTCATTAGCTTGTGTCATGTGACTATTTTCAATTGTGTGATCAGTTTTTTTGATGAGCCCCAAGTTGCCATATCTAACCATCTACCAGTCCCAAGCACTATCTAAATTCTCTTCTATGTTGTCTGTCATGCTCCCCAAAGCTTCCTCTACCTCTTCTCCTGGAACCAAGTCCCTTTTCTCCTTGATCACCCATGTTACTACCACCACCTGTAGATCAATGTTGTTCTTGTCGAATATCAAGTGGTATTTCTTATTCAGATCTTCTTATCCTGATACCCTTGATATAGTTATCCATTTTCGTATTGATTAGGACATGACAGAATTAGTCGGTCACAACCGTTCTGTCACGGACAGTCAGTCACATATGGTCGGTCACAACTTATTTCATTCCGTGTGACCAACTATCCGATATTCCGATCATCCGATCATCATCGGATTATGAGTCATTAGATATGACATTCCATGCGATCCAATCGCACCCTTCTTTTACCTTAGTAGGTAGAAAGCTAGGACTGAGCACGGACCAGTCCAAACACATACATACATTCATGTATTGTATATAAAGGAGAGCTCCTTCATACTTGCTCTCCTAAGTCAATAGACAATCTTCACTTCGCTCAATCACTCTTGCTATACCTCTTACAAGTCTCTTCAAGTAAGTCTCTACTTGAATCATACCTGCGCATACTTCTCCAAAAGAGGAAGTATCCTACGCACTTGCGTAGAGAAAAGAGAACTACCCAGTTCTTTAGTTCTCCATCTCAAAACATGCATCCTGCCTGAGATCCTGGGTGCTCTGCATCTCATTGAGCCATGTTTTCATGTCATCCTCATCAAGTTCCTCTAGTCCATCAGCATCCTCCATAGCCAAATAGCTCCCTTCTGTTGTTATGATCACCTCCGAACCGATTCCATTTCCTACACTCTTCACGCCTATGAATCCTACACAGTCTTTTGACAAGACTTTCAATCCTTCAACCTATGTCGTTCCTCTCCACACGTCCTTGAAGGACACATTCTAAATATAGACGCCTCATGCCAAACCTATGCTCGGGATTGATTCCTATTGGCTGCCACAATAGAAGCAGCATATATTTAACCAACCAATCGGATATGATC